>CM062817.1:1337289859-1337310085 GCA_031772625.1 Pinus tabuliformis
AATAGGAAAGTCATTATTAGATATAGAGATGAAAATAAGAGTGATAAATAGGAATTGAGAACACTTTGGATTTTCTTCTAGAACTATCGTGGTTTTCAGCTGTGTAAAGGTCCTATGTTAAGTTGGATCTGAGTGATATTGATCTTATTTTCTTAATGGAAACATGGGAGCATAATGAATCTAAGGTCCCCCACATAGATAGATTCATTCTCTGGTTGTCTAGGAATAAGAAATCCTCTTGTAAAGGTTTCAGTGGAATAAATTGTTATATAAAAAATAATATTCCTCCTCACGTTCAAATTCATAATATCGACCTCCTCAATCGGTACATTTGGAAAAAAATTATGACTCCAACATTAATAGGATTTATGTCACAATTCGTAATTTTTCTCTTATCAACTCATCTTCCAATAAGAAAAATAACCTGGATAAGAATGGCCCCTTCAATACCTTAGAATAGGATATTCATAGTCTAAGGAATGAAGATAATATCATCTTGTTAGGGCACTTCAACTCTAGAACCACTACTAACCAAGTTACTCTCTTAAGTAATAATTCTCACCCTAATCCCATCTGGCTAGATAAGGACTTTGACTTAGCTAGTAAATTTAAAAGAAATTCTAAAGACAAAACCGAGAACACATTTGGTACCAATCTATTCAAGCTTTGTATTTTCCAAGACCTGATAATTTGTAATAAGATTTAATAAGTGACCAAGCTACAACCATATGACTTATATTCATGGGTTTGACAGTAGTGTTGTAGATTATGTGATATTTGATATCCATTTTCTCAACTGTATGGTAAATTTATGCCTCTTTAATAACCACAAACCTGATTATGACCATAGACCTCTAACCTTATCTCTAAACCTTGGCATGCACACTAGAAGCATGCAATAGAATTGTCAGATTCAAAGGCACATTGATTTTGGCAAAAGTAAAGTCGATCTCTTCTTAAAGGATTTGAATATGGATTTATATTTCTTAATGCATAATGATAACATTGATCACATCTACCATAGTTTTACTACAATCCTTTCCACTACCATTAAGAAGTTATCTAACAAGGTCTCTTACAATAAGAAATATAACTTCCAACCCTTGGTATTATAATGATTGTAAAATTGTGAGGAAACCAATTAGAGATGCTCCTAACAAAACTGTAAAGCTTGAAGAAATAAATATCTACAAAACTCTTATCAAAAGGAAGAAAAGATCTTATATAATGGGAGGCAAGTGCATCTTCTTCACCTTTCTAAATTTGAGCCGAGAACATTTTGGAGGAACATTCTTGTTCATAAAATGAAAGAAAATAATTCAATCCCCTTAAATAACTGGGATATCTATCTTAAGAATCTTTAAGATTCTCTTGACGCATGGGGCGCCATCCTTAACAATCTTATAGAGGATGATATATTTTCTTTGGAAGACATTGAGCTCTGGATTAAACAACTTGCGAATGGAAAGACTAGGGATATTGAAGGCTACCAAGATGAAATTCTCGAAATGGGAAGGTCTGTCCTCATCCCTAATACACACAAACTCCTCAATTTTGCTGTGAAACAAGGCTTCCCTAAGCCTTGGAGGAAAAGTCTCACTGTTCCTATCTTTAAAAGCGGGGATAAAAACATTCCCTCTAACTACAAGACCATTATGGTTTGCCAAATTTTAGTCAAGCTATATGGGCTCATTTTGGAAAAAATATTAGTTTGACTTGAAAACCACGGTAAAAGACCTAAAGGACAAGCTTTGTTTAGGAGACATCACTCAATTATAGACCATCTTGTTACTCTTAAAATCATTGTAGAGGAATGTCACAATAATACTACTGATCACTTTTGTTGATTTTAAAAAACTTTCGAAAACATAATCAAATGAGACAATAATGTAAGAGTAGTGATGAAAATTTTAAAGTGATGAAAATTTTAATATTGATGTCAAAAGTAATATGAAAATGATAAGATCAAAATATTTAATAATGATAATGAACCCTCGTAAATTTATAAACTTAAACTTTATATAAGAAAGTAATATTAGACTTTTGATACGAAAGTGATGGAAATTTTGATTTTGATGTCAAAAGTTGTCTAAAAGTGGTAATGCAATAACATCAAAATATTTAATAATGATAATATTTTAGCCTCGTAAATTTATAAACTTAAACTTCTGATAGGAAAGTAATGTGAAGTGATAGAAAATTTTGATTTTGATGTCACAGGAAACGTGAAAGTGAAATTTCATGCTGCCCAGACACGAAAATCTAAATGTAATTGCATTGTAGATTATTTAATATTTTAAGGTTCAGATTTTTGGAATATTCAAATCGATTCCATAAGGATGGCCGTCACGAAAGGTCCAGATTATTCTACAATGCTTGTCCATAAATAGCGTTTTGTATCGTGAAATTTGTCATGAGGAGAAAATATAGTTAAAAGGTTTATCAATTGCCGTAGTCTTTAACGCAACTTTTTGAAAGCCTTTCGATTTTTTCCGGTGAAAATCGGCAGTAATTTATTGAAATCGAAGTTTGATAACTAGTTTCTGCACAATGAAAGCGTCCAGGGGTTTTTTAGGGTGCTGAATCGAATATGCAGTTAAAAAACCATTTTAACTGCAACAAATCATGATTTCATCGCAATTTCTTCTGCCGGATTCCGTCACCGGAATCTCAAAAAGTGCATTATAGACAACTCCCTACTAATTTGGGAAGGGAATCTTTTTATTTCTTTGGTATTTTAAAATGAGAAAAATGAAGTTGGCGGTATTGGATGAGCTTTGGTTGAAATTGTTAATGTTTTTGGTTGAATTTTTTAATATTGGGGAGAGTATTAAGTTAGATGTTTTTTATTTAAAATTTTATAATGGTGCAGTATTGATAAAAAAATTATTTTAAATTATTGGAATATTTTATGTATTTATTAATATTTTTTAATGTATATATTATTTTATTATTTTTAAATGTAATATTATGTGATAATATTTTTTTCATACTAAATTGGAGAGTATCTCTAAGTCTAATGATAATTTTATATTTAAATTCATAAATTTTAATTAAAAAAATTCGAATAAGTTTTAATAGTTCAAATTTAACATTAAAATAATGAAGAAATGTTTTTTTCCAAGAGTTTGGACTTAATGGTGGAGTGCAAGGAGTTTTTCGCCAATGGACAAGAAAGGTCTAGTTCACATGAGAGCGTAGCCTCAAACACTACACAAAAGAAGCCATTAACACTCGAAATAGTGGCAAAATTCAATGTTTTCGACTTGTGATCGGTTCAATTGACGTTGTTAAACCAACACAATCTGGCATCTTCACTTGGGTGCTGAAATAACACCGAGCACTATCGAAATAGTGGCAAAATTCAATGTTTTCGACCTTGTGAATCGGCTTCAATTGACGTTGTTAAACCCAACACAATCTGACATCTTCATTTGGGTGCTGAAAATAGCACCAGGCACTGTTTCTTCCATTCTTGTTTCCGTTGTTTTGTTCATTTGTACTTCCAATTTTGCTCCCTATTTTGCATATGGTATGACGTCGAAATAGCTTCTTTTTTGGCTTTGCTAATTAATGCCAAGTTATGATTCCATTATAACGTCCTTTGTTGCGTCAAGTTTTTCTTCCAATATGGCATCGCTTGTTGCATCTAGCTTTGCTTCCATTATGGTATATTATTTACCTTCTAATACAGTTTTCATTATAATGCCTTTTGTTGCTTATAACATTGCTTTCGTTGTTGCATCTTGGTTTGCTACCTGAATGGCTTCTTTGTTTGCTTCTTAGGGAATGCCAAGTTTGGCTTCTAATATTTCTTCCATTATTACTTCTTTGTTTGCTACCTAAATTGCTTCTATTTTTGCTTCTCAAGTAATGCCAAGTTTGGCTGCTAATATTGCTTCCATTATTACTTCTTGGTTTGCTACCTGAATGGCTTCTTAGTTTGCTTCTTAGGGAACACCAAGTTTGGTTTCTAATATTTTTATATTATTACTTCTTTGTTTGCTACCTGAATTGCTTATGTTTTTTCTTCTCAAGTAATGCCAAGTTTGGCTGCTAGTATTGCTTCCATTATTACTTCTTTGTTTGCTACCTAAATTTTTGTTTTTTTTTGCTTCTTAGGTAATGCCAAGTTTTGCTTCCAAGATTGCTTTTGGTGTGCTTCTAGTTTGACTTCCATTATTGCTTCCTTTTTTGCTTCCATAATTGCTTCCTTGTTAGCCTCATGGTTTGCTTCCTTTTAGTTGGAAGGTTTGCTTCATGTGTTAGCATCTAGGTTTGCTTCCTTTCTATGACCAGGGTTTGCTTCTTTTTAGTGTTGGGATTTGCTTCTTAATTAACCTCCAATTTTTCTTCATGTTAAGCAACCAATTTAGTTTCCTATTTAGAGCCAGTAATAGCTCCAAGTATGACTTCCAATTTAATGTCAAATTTTACTTCCATTTTAGAGCCACATTCTGCTTTCATTTTAACAACTCATGATGCTTCCTTTATATTTTCCATTTATTAATTTAATATTTTTTATTTCAATTAAGTTAGTTAATTATATCATGCCTCATAAATAACCTACATGATTATAGAGTAAGCCATATTGCATTTGAAATCTTTTATATCATACAATTTATAATAATTTTTAGGAAAATGGACATCCATACAAGCTAACAATATATTTTTTTAAACTATAACCGATATTTATATATTATTAATAAACAAAATTGTTGGTCATGACTAGGTACATGTAACGCAAGCTGAAATTCACATCAGAGAGATTACCAGAGCAGAGCTCTTTCAGGGTTTTTATAGTAACAGACCAGACCTCAACATTGGAATAAAATAACAAGATAATTTTGTTTAACTATAACCCATATTTTTATATTATTAATAAACAAATTTGTTGGTTCATGACCAACTACACATAATGCAAGCCCAAATAATACATGTCCAAATGATATATGTCAAAATGATACAACTCAATATGGTAATGTAGGTGAAAATTACACATATGATAATAAACATGAAATGATCGAGGTGGATCCCTAATGACCCATAAATCAAAGTCTTCAGAACTCAACAAAACTAGTGTTAGATCAAAGAACTCATCACCAACATTCCAACGACACAAATAATGCTTCAATCTGACTTCGTATGTGAATATTATTGCCAGTCAAAATTATAGTGAAACTTGATTTTAGAGCTAAATATAGAGGACCTCCAGATAAATTTGGCAACCCGCTACATTTGATGGAGCTTCCAAATATAACGACACTCTGCTAAATTTAGGGCAGTGAAGTGGCCCAATCGAAAAGGACCATGTGATCCAATCATACAATGCCACGTGGCACCCTGTATGTGCGTGTGTGTGGGAATTAACGATGGCTTAATGGGCCGAAGTTATATGTTTGAATGTGTTTATTAATTGTTTGTCGGAACTCCAAACATAAAGGGTTACGGTGTTTGTTGGCAACGAGTTTTGTTGTTGGAACGATGATCGAAACGAAACAAATGGTTATAACCGTGTTGGCCATGGTTATACACACAGTTGAGCAATCAATCAAATAGCAAACATTGTAACAACAGTTTGCATTAGGGGAATTTTGAGGTCTAAAATGGGTCTCCTAAGAAAATGTACAACCAAAATATACTTTATTAGAACCAATAGTATTCAAGATGATGATGTCAACCATGGGGGATGATTCACCATTTTTGGAGTAAAAAAGTAAAAATACTAAAAAATAATAAAATAATAAAACTATTTTTTCAACTCGTATTTTAAACTTATCTCCCTAAGGTTTTACTCAAATTTTGAGTGGGAGTACTCGTTGGATGCAAAATTTAATTCCTCATCCAAGGAGTACCCATGTTTCATACTTTTGATGGACCCTGCTACACGAAAAATGAGAAATACATGAAAAAACATGATTGCAATCACATTTTTCATGTATTTCTATTTTTTCGTGTAGTAGGATCCATCGAAAGTATGCAACATGGGTACTTCTTGGATGAGGAATCAAATTTTTCCTCCAACGAGTGTTTCCGCTCAAAATTTGAGTAAACCCATAAGGAAATAAGTTGAAAATACGAGTTGAAAAAATAGTTTTTCTTTTTGTCCCTCTAGAATTTGATTATGTAATCAAATCTTATTTTATTATTTCCACTATTATTTTATAATTTCCTTAGGAGGCCCATTTTAGACCTCAATATTCCCCTAATGGGTGACATGTTGGCAACTATTTTAAATAATGGTTACGGTTTGCAGCCAAACAATATTACAACCGACGGGTTCCAACAACTATGGTGTCATATATAACACATGGAGAAAAATTTGTCCAAAAATATTGTATAACTGTCAGTTCAGAGTCAAAGGTTTTGAACGACAGACGATTTTATTTAAATGCAAAAATCGACGACATGATTGGATAGTTTGACGGTTAATAACAAATGTTAAAATTTAAACAAAAGTTTCGGTGATGTTTTGTTTTCAAACAAACATATATTATAGAAAAACAAGATTGGCGTTGGGATTGACCCCATGACCCCAACCACACCAAACGTCCTCACACTCTTATATGTCATACAAGGGCCCAAGGGGCCTGGATTTCGAATGTTTGCCACCCGACTTATATGTAAACTCTTTTTTCCATTCAACGGACCATGGAGGGGTCACACTCTTATATGCCATACAAGAGCCCAAGGGGCCTGGCTTTAGAATGTCTGCCACCCGAATTATATATAAACTCCTTTTTCCATTCAACGGAGCATAGAGGGTCTGCAAATGGAACATAGAGTTTTGGAACCAAGAGGTCGAATGCACATAACCCAGACTGATTCGAAACCATGATTTGATGAAATCTTTTATCTTGTGTCAACTTCATGCCATGATCGATGAAGTGATAGGAGAGAATGCAATGCACCAAGTATAATGGAAGTTGTAACCCCTTTTCATGTGACCTAGCATCATATCAAGGTGGTGGGGAATGCCTGCTCCAGAATGCAATGCACCAAGTATAATGGAAGTTGTAGCCCCTTTTCATGCGAGCTAGCATCATATCAAGGTGGTGGGGAATGCCTGCTCCAAATGCAATGCACCAAGTATAATGGAAGTTGTAGCCCCTTTTCATGTGAGCTAGCATCATATCAAGGTGGTGGGGAACACTTGCTCCTAGACGCCCTCCTTGAGGGATGTTACGAATGATTTTATTAAAAATATTGTTATTGTGCCAAGAGATACTCTCCAACCCAGTGTGGAAGAGATGTTGTAATGTACTATTATGTTATGTTATGTAAACATTTTGACTCGATAATTACATTTAAATAAAATTAAAAGAAATGAAATAAAATAAAATTATAATTATAATTATTAATTCAAATAGTTTGACTCAACCAAATTACATAAACATAAAAAAGGAAATTAATAATTAATAATTGTTAATAATTAAACCAACCTAGATCCATCATAACACCAAATCTATTAAGTGTCGAGAAGAAGCAAATTTGTCTCTTGAAATGCAATCATTTTCTCAAGTTTTGCACTCAAAGAGGTTTACACCTCGAGAGAATTGATAGCTCTTTGTGCTTGATAGGTCTGTAGTTAAGATCAGTCTAGATTGATTAATATTAATGATAGTATTATGTCTTTTATATTCTTATTATTGATATTTTTAATAGTTTAAATTAATATTAAAAATTAGGAGATAAAATTTGGGATGATAAGGAGTTAGAGGGAGAAGAAAGCTAAGATGTTATAAGGAGGTTATCAACCCTAGTCTTGCTAACCAGAATTGCCTTTCCGTCTTGACTGGTGCTAACAAGAAAATGAACATTGCAAAGATAAGAATTAACTCTCATGAGCTTCAAAATGAAACCAGGCGTTGGTCTAATCCCAAATTACCTTTCTGTCCGTCTTGTCTAGTGCTAAGAAGAAAATGAACATTGCAAAGATAAGAATCAACTCTCATGAGCTTCAAAATGAAATTGGGCATTGGTCTATTCCCAAAACACCTTAGAACAAAAGAATCTGCCCTATTTGCGATATTAAGAGAGTCGAAGATGAAAAACACTTTCTCCTGGAGTGCCCGACCTTCATGACTATCGTTAAATTAGCAAAACTACAGTGATCTGAGAACTCTTCTCTCACTTGTTTTTTATCATAAAGATAAAATATTAAGGAACCCTGATTAATGAGTTTTCCTTCTTACAATCTAACAGATCATATTGGTCTTTGTGAACATTAACAACCACCACTATTCTCATCATCATTAAAATAATAATTAATTTAATATCACTACTAAAAATAGTTTGAATGAATAAATAATTATACTTTATTAATGGAAATGATTTAAATGGTTATACTTTTACAAGTTCTATGACTATATATATAAACAAAAAGTATTTAAGACAGGACACATAACGCTAAATAACACAATGGATGAGCCAACTTTTGAAGCAAGCATCCCTATAACCAAAAGCTGAACCCTACAAGAGTGAAACCCTAGCTACCTTGTGTTGTACCTCTGAGATAGTAGTAGGTCAACTACCAATGCCAGAGCATCTAAAATAATTGTTTTGGGGTTTTTGGTTTAAATTTTTGGAAGACCAATGAATGAAGACAAATGTAGAATTAAAGTAATTAATCCTTTGGGTTATATTAATACTTCAGCAAAGGGCTTCTATAAAGCATTACACAGTGATATAGATAAAAAATAGTGGTGAGTAGAAGACAACAAAAAATATGATTATCACAGTTTCCAGACTGTAAAACAGAACAATCATAAGTTGGAAAACCTTCTAAACTACGTTCCAAAGGTTCAAGGCAGTATACTTAATGCTTACACAAGATGCTGATGATTTATTGATTAGAGGGGATTAGCTACACAGACAGTTGCATTAATCCAATCTCTTAATAGATGATCACTTCAGGAGCTTATAGGAATCAATTGAAACACAAATTGTTCCTACCTAGATATATCTGTAAGTCATAAGCATATGAAGAAAAAAATAATGATTGAAAACTGGAAAAACTTACAGGATAACACAAACTGTGTAAAACCAGATTCAGAATCCTTTGCTTTGTATTAAGGTTCCAGAAAGACTGAGTACATCAAGTGTCTGCAAAAGCTTCCTTCAAAGGTGGCTTCCAGGTTCAAAGTAGTATTAACAGTCAAGACTTTACAAGCAATGAACTATGAATCTTGAACTCCGAACCAAAACTGCTGAAGCTCAAACAACTCTTATTCAGCCCTTAGATCAGTCAATTGATACTACCCAAATTGGTAAAAACATTTTGACTGCATTTAATGTTGAAAAAGAATTAGAGAGGGTTAAGATCCCAATTCCACTGTCAGAACTTTCTAAAAACCCTGGTTACAAAAGCCAAGTCTCAAAATGGATACAAAATACCTCGGTTGATGTTGAGGGTGATGTCATAAGTCTACAAGATGAAAAACTAGCAATAGTTTTTGGCCCTAGTTCAGACATGATCGATGAGATAGTGCCTCCTTTCTATGTAACTCTTAAAACAAATGACTCCATGTTATACAATTGTATGCTTGATTCAGGAGCATCACACAACCTTATGCCAAAATCCATCATGGACCATTTGAAGCTCGACATCACTAAATCCTACCATGACCTGTACACCTTTGATTCTAAAAGGGTGCCCTGTTTAGGATTGATCAAGGATTTAGTGGTTACCCTTGCCCAAATTCCAGTGAAAAGTGTAGTGCTTGATATTGTTGTTACAGATATCCCTCCCAAGTTTGGAATGCTCCTTTCTAGGTCTTGTTGTGCCAAACTAGGGGGAACTCTACAGATGGACATGTCATATGCTACTATTCCTATTTATGGAGGAGAGCAGTTAAGATTATATAGAGAGGTAAGATTTATACATACTATTTGTAAAACTGACCAGCCAAGGAACCATCCAATTTATGCAATAGATCAAGACTTTGGTTGTTTTCAACTCACTTCAAAACAACAGAAAACTCAAGTCAAAATTGAAGAAGTAGTTGAAAGTTTTGAACCAAACCAAACCGATATTTGGAAACTGTTCTTTGATGGCTCTTGCATGAAAGATGGGGTAGGAGCTGGAGTAGTTTTAATTTCACCTGAAAAGGAAAATATAACCCAATCATGTAAATTAGACTTCGAAGTCACTAATAATGTAGCTAAATACGAAGCTTTCCTTTTAGGATTGAATTTAGCCAAAAGCTTAAAAGTTCAAAACTTGAGTGTTTTTACCGATTCTGAGCTTATTGTTAAGCAAGTAAAGAATGTTTGCTAGACCAAGCACCCTAGACTTAGGTCCTACCGAAATGAGGTATGGGATTCAATTGAAAACCTTTTCGATGCTTTAATTTGACTCATATTCCCAGAGATCAGAATATTCACGCAGATGCCTTAGCTGTCTCTGCTTCCTCTTTTAAAATTCCTGATCGTACTGATGTACTTTATCAGATACAAGTCAAATATAGGCCATCTATCCCAGATAATCTGAAACATTGGCAAATATTCGAAGATGATGAACAATTGAAATTATTTCTACAGGTAATAGATGATTTTTCATTTCTGCAAATTGATGATGATAGAACTGAAATAAGTGAAAACGCAGAAGGAAATGATACTTTAGATTTTAAAGCCCAAATTGCTAATCATGACATTATTCAATTATCTAATAATTTTATTCCAAAGGGACTCATTCCTTTAGAAAAATTATTCGATCAAAATGATGTTTTCCAAAACCCACAGTCCATTTCTTCAGAAGATGACGTGGAAGATATTAACATTGGAACTAATGAAGATATCAAAAACATCAAATTATGCACATCTCTAGACCCAGAAATCAAAGCTCAGTATTTTAAGTTGCTACAAAATTATAAAGACGTTTTTTCCTGGACTTACGCTGATTTAAAGACCTATGATACATCGTTAATACAACACAAGATTCCTCTGAAGCCAGAAGCAAAACCGTATCAACAGAAGCTTAGAAGGATAAATCCAACTCTTCTACCAACAATAGAAAGAGAGATTAAGAAAATGTTAGATGCCCAGATCATCCTCCCTCTTAGATATTCTAATTGGGTTGCAAATCTAGTTCCTGTTAGAAAGAAAAATGGAGAAATAAGACTCTGTGTGGATTTTAGAAATCTGAATAAAGCATCATTAAAAGATAATTATCCTTTGCCCAAAATGGACCAGTTACTGCAAATGGTTTTAGGTTCACAAAGACTTTCTATGCTTGATGGTTTTTCAGGTTATAATCAGGTGAACGTTGATACATCAGACAGAGAGAAGACAACCTTTACCACACCTTGGGGTACATTCATGTACGCTAGGATGCCATTTGGCTTAACCAATGCTGGAGCAACGTTTCAAAGAGCTATGGACATAGCTTTCATGGGTCAGGTAAATAAATTTGTGGTTTTTTATCTTGATGACATAACTGTTTTTCTAAAACTGATCAGAAACATTTAAAGCACTTGTTGAAGTTTTTTGACAGGTGTAGAAAATTTGGAATATCATTGAACCCTAAGAAGTTCTTGTTTGCTGTCAAAGAAGGAAAATTGCTGGGCCATATGATTTCAAAGGAAGGAGTAGTAATTGATCCCAAACGAGTATCATCCATTGAATCATTGACCTTACCAAGAAACAAGAAGGAGATTCAAGCTTTTCTAGGCAAGATCAATTTTTTAAGGAGATTTATTCCAAATTATGCAGAGATTGTGAAAGACATAACTGACATGCTCCGAAAGGACCATGAAGTCAAATGGACTCCTCTTCTTCTAGGCATGCATTTGAACAAATAAAAAGGGTAATCTCTGAAGCTCCACCTTATCCAACCTTGATTATATTAAGCCATTTAGTATTTTCTCTTTTGCCTCCAATACAACCCTTGTTGTTGTTCTATTATAGAAAAATGAAGATTCCCATGACCAACCCATAGCCTTTTTCAGCAAGGTTATGAGAGATGCTGAGCTTAAGTATGACATCATTGAGAAGCAAGCCTATGACCTCATTCAAGCCTTGAAGTCATTCAGGATATATGTCTTGCATTCACCTATTACTACTTATGTTCCTAATAGTGCTGTGAAAATTGTTCTAACCCAACTAGACACTGATGGGAAAAGAGGTAGATGGATCACTCAAATTCTGGGGTTTGATCTAACTATCAAGACTACCAAGCTAGTGAAAGGTCAAGGATTAGCCAAGCTTCTAGCTGAATCCAACTGCAAAGTACTTGGAATCAATTCTGTTCTAGAAATACAAGGGAAGAATACATAAGAACCTTCCCTTCATCCTCAAGGGAAGAATCCACAAGAACCTTCTCTCCTTGCAGAAGGGGAGAATCCACAAGAACCTTCTCTTCATCCTAAAGGGGAGAATCCACAAGAACCTCTACCTTTAGAGCAGATCAATCTTATACACATTGATGAAAAATATTTGTTGTCAAACTGATATTAAGATATTGTAAATTTCTTGATCAATTTTGAGTGTCCAGCATCATTCTCCAAAAGCCAGTGTAAAACCCTTAAGTTGAAATCAGTCAAGTATTACATTATAAATGCAAATTTCTACTGGAAAGATCCACTGAATATTTTGTTATTATGTTTAACAGAATCAGAAACTGAAGGAATCATTGATCAGTTTCATATAGGATTTTGTGGGGGACATTATGCTTGGAGAGCAACAGCATACAAGATTCTAAGGGTAGGATTTTATTGGCCTACATTGTTCTTACAAGTAGGGTCTAAGGTTAGAGGTTGTGTTCCTTGTCAAATGTTTGATGGTAAACAAAAATTAGCAGCTCTTCCACTCATTCCATCAATAGTTTCAGAACCTTTTTCTCAATGGGGATTAGATTTTATTGGAGAAATTCACCCCACTTCAAGTAATTAGCATAGATGGATCTCACTGCAACAGATTACTTTACTAAATGGGTGGAAGCAATTCTAGTCAGAAATGCTACTGATTCAGTAGTAATTAAGTTTATTGAGGAGAATATCTTAGCTAGATTTGGTTGCCCAACTCAAATTGTAACTGATAATGCAACAGCTTTTTCTAGTGTTAAAATGATTGACTTTTGCCAGAAATATCAGATTCTGTTACATCATTCAACTCCATATTACCCTCAAGGTAATGGCCTTGCAGAATCATCAAACAAGAGTTTGGTAAAGGTAATCAAAAAGACACTAGCTGATCATAAGAAGAGCTGGGATTCACATTTGATTTATGCAGTATGGGCAAACATAATTACTCCAAAGAGATCAACTGGAAAATATCCATTTCAATTAGTCTATGGGAAGATGCAATATTCCCTACCAACTTGGCCTTCCCTGTTTTAAAATTCCTACAGGACTCAACAGATGAACCTGATGATTTCTCAAGAAGGATAAATCAGATTATTGAACTTAATGGGAACAAAGATGAAGTTCAATACAAATTGCAGAAATATCAGAATAAGATGAAGGTCCTGTTTGGCAGAAGAGCCAGGAGGAAAAGAGACTTTAAGGAAGGTGATCTAGTTCTAAAATGGGATGTCAGGAGAGAAGAGAAAGGAAAACAGGGCAAATTTGACAACCTATGGTTTGGACCTTTAGCAATTGTTGAAGTAAAGGGTAACAACACTTTTGTGCTGCAGAATCTTGAGGGACTATATTCCACTTATCTAGTAAATGGAAGGTTTCTCAAACATTACATTCAGTACTGAGAAGTTGAAATAGTTTTCATTGTAAATACTCTGGTTTTCTTTCACTTTTTAAGATGTCAGTGTGATTTTTTACAGCAAGGACTCCTTAGCCCGAGGAGAAGGCACATGGATCTACAGGTTCTATGAATTCTACAGGAGAAAGTAGTCCCCAGATGGAGCCAATGTTGTAGAATTTTTTGGTTTTGATTAGGTAGAATAATTGAAAAAATGTTAAGTTAGGATATTGACATAACAATAGTGAATAAAATGTTAGTTGAAAAATAAATCTTGATGATGATGTCCATATCAAAGAAAATGTTAGGGTAGATGCTCTAAAAAATCAAGGCAAAAAGAAAATGTTAGGTTAGAAAGAAAAGAAAACAAATAAATTCTAAAAATGAGCAAGTCTAAATGCCACTACTCTGTTTCTGCAAAATAATTGTTGTGTGCAACTTGTTTCAAATGCCACAACCCATGACAGTCAAATAGTTTAATCTTGACTGCGTCATGTTTTAAATTTGATGTTTATAAGGTGCCAGCTTAGGAGTGTGGAGTCACCTAGGTGAATGATTTTAACCTTTATAAACCTTTAATCACCTTTAAAGGAAAGAATGAATGAATATCGTTGTCCTAAGGGAAACTTAAATGAAATTCGAATCCTCGGCAACAGCGCCTGTCTGATGTTGTACCTCTGAGATAGTAGTAGGTCAACTACCAATGCTAGAGCATCTAAAATAATTGTTTTGGGGTTTTTGGATTAAATTTTTGGAAGACTAATGAATGAAGACAGATGTAGAATTAAAGTAATTAATCCTTTGGGTTATATTAATACTTCAGTAAAGGGCTGCTACAAAGCATTACACAGTGATATAGATCAAAAAATAGTGGTGATTAGAAGACAGCAAAAAACATGATAAATGTACATTTTGTCCAATCAATAATCAAACTGCTGCAACCTTTCTCTACTTACCCTTTGCTTATCCTATCATTTTTTCTTCACTTAATGGGTGCATTTAAGCTAGCAAACCCTTTTCCTTTCTTCTTATTTAACAAAAGAAAACTATCTAAATCTACCCTTATATCAATCCAAGGGCTCAGATTAAACTGATGAGCACCTTATTATTCTCTACCTAACTACTGATCTGCCAAGATTAAACAGTTTGGCCAGATGTTTATTCTCTAACTATAACATCAAATTTAAAACATGAAGCAGTCAAGATTAAACTATTTGACTGTCATGGGTTGTGGCATTTAAAACAAGTTGCACACAACAATTATTTTGCAGAAACAGAGTAATGGCATTTAGACTTGCTCACTTTCAGAATTTATTTGTTTTCTTTTCTTTCTAACCTAACATTTTTTTTTTCCTTGATTTTTTAAAGCATCTAACCTAACATTTTCTTTCATATGGACATCATCATCAAGATTTATTTTTCAACTAACATTTTATTCACTATTGTTATGTCCATATCCTAACTTAACATTTTTTCAATTATTCTTTGTAATCAAAACCAAAAATGCTACAACACCTTGATACATAGTCCTCGTTAACATAGTGGGTTAACATAGTGGATGAGTTGATTTCCAGAGCAAGGGGGGAGAATACTAATGAGGTAAGGTGTTTCATAATTCAATGTACTTTTCACAAGTTATGTTTTAAAGCAAGTTTTATAAGTTATCTTTTGATTCCATTTTTGATTAAAATTTCTAAGTAGTCATCTATAAGTATAATAAATTTACAAGTATAATAAATTTTTAATTATATTCGATAAATATTTAAAATTAAACATGAGTTAAAAATGAATGTAAACCTGAAAAATGGTTATTATTAATTAGAGGAGATAACTAAAATATGATAATATATTTGGTTTTCAGCTATAAAATTGATTAATTTTTTTTACCAAACTTTTAATTAAAGAATTATATATATGTTACAATAAACCTAACATGTCATTTTCTAATTACGATGGTGCGAATTGGATGGGTGTATCATTAATATGATGTACCATATCTATGAAAAATCATCTTGTCATCATATAATACCACTCCATGTCATTGTCATAGTCTAGTCCCTTGTCCACGAACTCTAATGGAATTGGCCCAACGTGATAGTGTGTTATCTTTGATTTCCCTTAAAAATATTAATATATCTAAAGATGTAAAACTGTTAATATATTTCTTTGTGAAATTCAACTGCCCACATGCCCCTTTCACACATTTAATGTGAAAGTAATGTGAAAATATGAATATATCTAAAGATGTAAAAGTGTTAATATATTTCGTTTGTGAAATTCATGCCCACATGCCTCTTTTACACATTTAATGTGAAAGTAATGTGAAATTGATGAAAACTTTGATATTGATTTCAAAGATAATGTGAAAATGATAATGAAATAAGTTTAAAATATTTAATAATAATAATAAATCCTCATAAATTTATAAATTTAAATTTTTGATATAAAAGTAATGTGAAAGTAATGAAAATTTTGATTTTGATGCCAAACATAATGTGAAAGTGAATGCAATAAGATTGAAATATTTAACAAGGTCGTATAGTGAGTTTGAAAGGTATGAAAAAATTCTCAGATTTGAACAAGGGTTTAGTTAAATTAAAGTAAAAACAATAAAGATATAATGGAAATTGGCCCATTTTGCTAGAAAATCTCATGTGCAGTGGACTATAGCATAGATGTAGATAAAATAGTATTCATGGTGTGGCCCTATTACAAGAGCACATATTAAAGATGGTCTATGATACCAAACAACTATGTCAAAGATGATGTACTAGTTTGAAATAGACATTAGAAAAAAAAAAGAATATTAACTTGGAAAGATATGAGATATTATATTTGGGATTATATACATAGAGTAAGTCATTAATTTAAGACCCATGTTCATAAATATTAGTTGCAAATGATCAACTTTTCATGATTTTGAATAGTCCTCTTAACACAGATTGAATGAAGGGATGCTCACAAGGGTGAAGAAGTGAGATTCAAAGTAGCAAAATAAATAATGTAGCATCGACCATCACTTTTCAGACTTGCACCTGATAACTAGGACATCCTGGTAGGTCACCCATCTCAATATTCTTTTGAGTCAAATGCACTTAACTTTGAAGTTCTCTTGATACTCAAACATACTTAACTTGCTACCCCATTTGTAAAACCTTAGCAAGTTTGTGCTATATGAACTATTCAATTAGAACTCCCTTGATCCTTTTATTTATTGAGAAACTTCTATAATTCAACATATAAGAATAATATTTCAACATAAATATACACATAACTACGAGTCAATTCTTTTACTAATTATAATATGTCACAAAATCATTACTAATGATAAGCTAAAAATGATTTGTAATAATAACCAATAATATCACAAACAATATAACAAAATAGGTAACAAAATTAAGGAAAAAAAAATACAAAAAAAGAAGAAAAATGACGTCTAAAGTTGAAACCAAAATGGCAATATAACCAAGACCTTACACTAAATATACCATTAAAACAATATAACTAATATCTTAATATAGAAATATTTCATTGTTAAAACCTAAACAACTTAACAACACTTGTTATGCCTTATAGAATGTTTACTCTTACTTAATCTTCTTTATTATTTAAATTGGTAAAAATAAATTTTATTTTCATTATCATTTTTTGAAATGTCAATTTTGTATTTTTAAATTTTAGTGATTTAAATAATTTTAAAATAAATAAAAAATATTAAATTAAAAATTTTATAATTGATTTTTTCAAAAAAATAATACAAAATAATTAAAATAAACCATAACTTTCTAAAAAAATCTCATTAAATTAATTTTTTTATCATTAAAAATAACAAATGATAACAATCTTATTAAAATGTTTATATATATTATATATATATATATATATAAAATGATAACAATCTTATTAGAATGTTCATATATATATGTAGTGAGAGATTTATATAGTTAAAAAATTGTTTAATTAAATTAGAGTTGAGATAGTTTAAGGTTGAATGTTCAATGTAAAATGTGCAACACCCCTTTTGAAGAAGAATGTAAAGGTAATTTTTAGGAGTATCATGAAAATATTAGAGATTTGGATGGACCAGATGAGAAAGAACATAGCGAAACCAATATTAAAGATTTGGTCGGAGAAAGTAAAAGTAATTCTTTAAAAGTATCATGAAAATATTGGAAATTTGGATGGATCCGATGAGAAAGAACGTACCCAAACCAAAGAACGTACCCACACCAATATTAGAGATTTAAATGTATAAGATAAAAAAGAACGTACCCAAACCCAGATTTAGAAATTCATTGATGCAATGTAACTCTGACTTTAAATAAATAGTATTAAAGCCATAAAATCATTAGTTAAAATATTGTTCCATATCCTATGAGCCCTTCTCAACCAACAATATGAGGGTCATATTTAGCAAGATTTTCTTGCCATTGCCTTTGTGTACTTTATTACATCATATCAATACGTATGTGTACATATTTGCCTTTTCAAGCATTTCATATCACTATTTTTATGGTTTTGTGTACATGCTATTTGAATGGGGAATTATATTGCACTCGTGATAGTTTGGTGAAAATAAATGTGTGGGGTTTGAATACAAAACGAAATTAAAGACAGTAGGGTTTGGATTTATAAGACGAAAATAAATGCACTCAGATTTGAATTTATAATATGATTACTAAATTAGTAAGATCTTTATTAAGGGTTGGAGCAGAGAATTAATTTGGACTAATGGCTTTCGCTTTCGTATTTGTTTTCAGATTTGAGATAGTGTAATACAAAGAGGTAGCAAAACTGTACATTAATTGTTGCGTGTTAAGCTCACATGGAGCTTGGGTTAACCTATTTGGTCGTTCACGTGCACAAAGTTTCATCAACCCATTTGGCCACTCCAAAGGCAGGGGGAGAGTGTATTTTTGCATGCTTCTCGTGTAAGAAATATGGCTTTGGCTCCCAACTTTATTCCAGCCCCTGAAATATTTATTGGTTTGCAACCTAAAAAATTTAGTGATGCATGGGAGAATCAAAATCGTAACCTGCCACTCGGCTCCAAATCGAGCACCAAATTTAATGATCCGTCCTCTGTTGTCTCAAACATTAAATATCATGTGATCATTACAAACAAGATCCTAGTATGTGGATATTCTGTTGTCTCAAACATTAAATATCATGTGATCATTACAACACAAGGTCCTAGTGTGTGGATATTGGTGAAGCTTCATTTTCTAAGGGTGACACTGCTTTACAACATATTGCGAGGGTGAGACTCCTTTACAACATAGGAATTTTATTGTCGTTCCTCTTGGTTGAGAAGGAACTATAATAAAATTGTGGGAATTTTTTGTTTGTAAGATAAGTTTTTAATATTATTCTCGTTTGTATTTCATAATGTGAAAGAGGTTAGCAAATTGGTTTAATGGTTTAAAGCGAGAAGAGAATTAAGTGTACGTAAAAGTTTAATGTGGATGGTTCTCGAGTTAACTTGGCATTTGTGGATCTAGGGAAGGATCTCTCATTTGTTGAAGACATGAGAGTAATTTGGGACATTGTTCAGTAATTGATTTCGGGAGATCTGTGATTTGGGAGTTCGAGAGTGGAACTCTGGAATCCATTTTGCCAACTACACCTTTAAGGGTTATGAGACAACTTGATGGGTTTCCTAACCTATAAGATTGATGGAGAGGTATCCAGTTACAATGGTTGACAAAACCATGTATGCCAAGGACATCCTAGTAGACTGGTGGTTGCAATGGTTGAGACCCATGCATTCAATGGATGGTTGTTCCTTTATATGAACGTCTACATATTATTTTGTCATGTTTGACCACAACTAGAATTTGTTGATTGAGGTTGTGAGAAGTAGTTATTAACAGCAAGACTTGGAAAATATACTTGTCTTGGTTTCTAAGTAAATGAACTTGTTCTATTCTTTAAGAATTGTTTAGATGATTCGTAGTTTTTAGTGTTTAGAGCTTTACTCAACTAAGTAATTGTATAGTTAAGATAGTATTTCTATCTTAAACCAATAATTAATATATATATATGTAATGATTTGAAGGAGCAATATCATTAAGAAATAAAACCCAAACTCCCCTCACCAATCACAATTTAAAAGAATTTAAAATTGGAATTTAAAAAAATTGAAAATTCACGTAATTAAAAAGTAAATTAATTTGTTTTGTTTTATAAAGTTAGCAGTACAAATTTACGTTTGATTTTTATCAACCAACAACAAATTCAGATGCAGCAGGGATAATAATGATAATATTTAACCGTCGTAAATTTATAAAGAGATATAGATGTGAGAGGTCAGAACTTCGAACTCATCCCCTTCGGATCCGGTAGGAGAGGGTACCCCGGCATATCTGTGGGTCTTGAAGTTGTCGCCCTCGGACTCGCCAATCTGTTTCATTGCATTGCTTTAAATGGAATTTGGAATATAGAGACGGAGTCTAGGAGGAGCTTGAACATTTGGGACCAACTCCCACGATGCATATCAGATAGACACTTTATGTGCTTAGGGATCACTTT
>CM062817.1:1337910185-1338178328 GCA_031772625.1 Pinus tabuliformis
ATTCTTTGTCAGAGTCAGTAATATCATCTATAATGGGTTCGACAATTCTCCCTGAGCGAAGATGAATATCATTACATTGCAGGGGAGAGACAGGCTGATTTTGAATGTCAATAACTTGCAGGGCTTTATTATTATTTGGATTGGGGTTAGGTTGCATAGGCAGCTGTGGTCTCATTGCCTGGTTATTCGGAGGAGTATTAGATGGTAAGGAAAGAGACTGTTGTTGTTGAGGAAATGGTATCTGTTGGGCTGCCCAGTTTGGATTCCATTGATTAAAATAAGGTTGCTGGGGAGCCCAAGGATTCCATATAGTAGGATCAGGAAAAGGAAGATTTGGTTGCTGCATAAGTGGAAAATTCATTGTATTGAAGGGTGGGTACTGCATTTGGTTCATGGGTGGGTAGTTTGTTTGAAAAGGAGAGTTATTATTCCAACGATTGAATGCTGTGTTAGAGCTCATACCTTGTCTTTGTGGCCATTACCTCCTCTGTGTCATCAGGTACACTGCTTCAGCCTCTTCTTCGGTTGACTGCAGTGCTACTTTGATTCCAGGCAGAGAGGGGCATTGCTGTGTTTCATGGTCCTTCTCGCATATTGTGCAGATAGGTATCTTATCCAGTGGGCATTCTCTGAGTGGATGTTTTTCTCTGCATTTGGAACAGAAAATTGCCAGAGCAGCTTCTACTTCCGCCCGTTTCTTCTTAACCTGTAGAGCATCAATTTGTGAAGCAAAAGAACTTAGCATCTCAGTTTTAAATTCTTCCAATAAGTTACCTATTTCAGCTCTTGTTGCTCCTCCACTGGCTGACTTCTGAACTCTTGAATACACATTATCTCTGCTTTTTGATCTGCCTGCTGCTCCCCTTGAACATCTCATGCAGAGATTAATAATTTCATCAAAGGGTTCTTTGGAAATGTCCCATTTTCCAAGCATGTTCAACATGTCCAAGCAGTCATCTCTTACCCCTTTCAGCAATATGGTCTTCAAAATATCTTTACTCATATTAGGATGATCAGACCGCTGCAGATTATACTGTAATCTTTCCACAAAATCTTCCAAATTCTCGTCCTCTTTCTGAACCATTATAAACAATTCTTCCTTCCTTTCTCTTGTCCGGCAGTAGTCTTGATACTTGGCCAGAAATCCCTCTTTCATCTGGTCCCAAGTGGTGATTGCCTGAGCTCCTAAGCTCATAAACCACCTCAACGCATTCCCTTTTAGTGTTGCTGGAAACAGTTTTAGCTTCTGATTAGGACTTATATAATCATAACTTCTACATAGTATGTCGAATTCAAAGAGGAATTCATCTAGGTCTTCAGAGGATAACCCATGAAAGTTGGGTAACGCCGAGAGTGGAATGTTTTTCATGGGGGTTGTTCCTCTCGGGAGCTCCCCAATTGGGAATTCCAGGGTAGAGAGCGAGTTTTCCCTTCTTCCTTCTGTTCTGTTATCCTCCATTGGTCTTTTTCCTGAATCACTTGCTTTATTTTCTGTGTCTTCTGTTTCTTCAGGTTCTTCTACCAGTTCCTCAGTGTATTCTGGTACTTCCAGCTTCCTTTCAGGTCCTATTACTTCCTCCGTCTGTCGGTCTGTTTGTGAGGAGTATTGGATCTGAGGTCTCCGGGAACTCGTCCTCTGTGATGTTTCGGCCTTTGAGATGATTTCATCGATATAAGTCTTTCTTCCTCCTTTGCCGCCTGTGAAATTAGGTTTCTTGCGTCCTCTCATGCATCTGTTATTATCAAAAAGAAATCATTAATGCTTTCAGAAATCTCTAGTTGCCTTCCCCGGCAACGGCACCAAAATGTTGGCTAGTTGAATTGTTTATTGATTAAACATTCAAGTACCACATTAATTGTCAACCTGGGAAAGTCTTTTTATTGCAAAGGCTACCGCGTACTGTATGTACTTACTCCTAAAAGCATTAAAAAGCTATAGTATATGTGATCCTTACGCTAAGTTATCACTGTACTAATAAAATGAAAGTAATTAATTAAGATTACAAATCTGAAAAGTGAAATGATGGATGCTCTGTTGGCAGAGGATCAGGACCCTATCCTCCAGGTGAGGACGTTCAGCACCTGCCTCTGTAATCAGATTGCTAACACACACTGCACTCAAATTCACCGGTGAAATATCCTTGCACAACTTCAAACAATGAATGAAACAGAGTACTAGCAAAGCGGAAATACCAGAGGTAATGCTACAAAATCCAAACAGAGTACCAGCGGAAAGAAACTATCACACACTTACACACTTTAACAGAAAAGTAAATGGGTGAATCTTGTGAGGAAGGTGGGCCCAGTCCCTCTCACAAGATTCCCCGGAACACGGAGAGTTGATTAAGTGCTCAGAACAATTTTATATTCATCTGCCAAAAATTCAAGTACAATAAAGTTCAGACTTGCTGATGTCTTCTCAAAATCTCTCTTACAGATTACACATTCCAACCTCCCTTCTAATGTAGATGTCTCCTCTTTATAGAGGAGACATCTATTACAATAGATGTTTACAGTTCATTCAGTTAACCCATTCTATCAAAAATAAGAATTACAGACCGCTGTTACAACAGTATAACAACATATTCTTTCTTAGGTTCTGGCTGTTACACAGCTGGTAACTGTCTTCGACCGTCTTCTCGGGATCTTCACATTCCTTCGCCGTTTCCCCATGCTGTTCCTGATTTAAGCAATGGTAACTGTGTTCTACCTGCTTTAGATAGCTGCGGATCGTGCCGCATCAGCGTTCTTCAGATAGTAGCCGGTTGTTATTTCCAGCTGTTGCAAAATAGCCTGCTTTAGATGGTTGCTGTTGCTGACTGTAGCAACTGCGTAGTTGCTGCTTCTGGTGTTGCAGCAACTGCGTAGTTGCTGTTTCTGGTGTTGCAGCAACTGCGTAGTTGCTGTTTCTGGTGTCACAACAACTATAAATTATAATTCCTGCAGGCTTAAGACAATTACTTGACAATTTAATCAGCTTTTCCAAGATAAATATAAAGATACTCACGAATATGCAATGAACAATTAAACATATAGATATGCGGAAAGTTACTTCATACCTTGGGTGATTAAGTCATCATGTACTCAAAGCTTACAACTTATGACTGAAAAGGATAACATTAAGGCAAAAAATATGAGGTCAAAATAGGTCAATTCTGAGTCCTAACAGGGATGTACTTTTCATTGATAGGTACGTTTAATCTCCCCCCTCCTACAGCTGGTATAGATACAATTTCATCCTCCAGGGATCCTTTACAGAGAGAGTTTGTCCAAACTCCTTATTCTTCGAATCCTGGAACCTTAGCTTCATCTGTGACCACATCAGGTGATGACAAGGTGGGTGGAATAGAATCTCTTATATCTACAGTAGAACTTAGATGTGAATATATCGATAACTCTGTAGATAACCATCCTACTATTTCCTCTGGGAAAGAAATAGATGATGATGTGGCTCATTTTCGGACCCTTGATTCCTCCTCTGCATTGGATTGTTCGGATATTGTTTTTCCATCGGATGAAGCGATATTCGAAGCAATGACGGCCGTAGATCGACCTTTGGAAGATTTACATCGTCGGTTACACTTTTATGCCCCTGTGCGTGAAGTCAAATCTCGGTCCTCCAGTTCGACTAGTGATGTTTGTACGGTCCCTTTGGCTCCAATACATTCATTTGCCGAAGAGAGTATATTGATTGGTTCGATCGTCGTACCTATAAACATCCCTAGGAGTCAGTTGGCGGAGCCCCCTAATGGGCTCTACCTAAAGAAGTACTTTGCTTAGTTCAGGCTGGGCAATGACTTCTTTGTATTTTATGTATATATTTATACATATATCGTCGAGCGTTTTCTGATATCAGTGCTTTTTGGTCTGCTGTGGCAGGTGCTGATGGATGATTTGGTCTATTTTGGGTTCGCCGATGGTGCTAGTCGACACACCCGGAATCTTGCTTCCGCAACTTGGGTACTTTATTATCCAACTGGTCAATTGATGGTATCGAGAGGTGTGTGTATCGGTCCTGCTTCAAACAATATGGCCGAGTATACAGCTGTTATCAATTTATTATCCGAGGCAATCTCTTATGGGATCGACTCATTGGTAGTATATATTGATTCTCAATTGATAGTGTCTCAATTAAATAACTTTTATCGGGTTAGGGATCCTTTATTATATCGCCAATATTTAAGGGTGAGGTTGTTGCAAAGATCATTTATTTACATTAATTATTTGCACATTCCAAGATCTCAATATTGGTTAGCTGATTCTATCGCTAATCAAGCATTAGACTGGCATATCAATCATTCATCATCATAAAATCATACATCAAAAAGTCAAACTGTATATATATATATATATATATATATATATATATATATATATCATAAAACGCCTTGAGTGTACATAGGTGTGTCCAAAAATATACAAAATTGGGACTCAAATGCCCATAATCATGTCAGGCATATCTAACGCCTCGGCTCAGGATGAATGTCTAAGTATGTCACTATAGCATTGGCCACGCGCCGAAAGACGCGAACCCAGTCACGTGGCATGCCAACCACATGACGCTGCATATCCGGAGGAAGGTCCTCTATCTCGGCCATCGGTACTCGGCAGCTCAGTCTCGCCAAGTGTCGTTGGACGTTGTTCAGGGTCCGTTCCGTATCCGCAGCCGCCTCTTCGGCTCCTTGGCCACGCCGTCCATGCCGTGGGAATCCATCTGGTCGTACAGGCCCAATGTCTGGAACATGATCATCATATTAGTCATTTGAATCTCATCAAAAAATATTTTTCAAAATTCATCATTATATTTGAAAAATCCAAAAAAATCATAAAATAATAAAAAATTCTTACCAATCTCGCCCCATGCTGCATCCAGTGGTAACACTAGATCAAGATCTCCTCGGAAATCCAGTCCAGCATAGGGGTAGTCGTCCACGGCGATGATTTGTTGCTCCCACCAAGCAAAGAAGTCATCGTCAAATGCATTCCTTGGGACTTCCCCACTCCCCAGACGTTTCATCAAGTCAGCCCACCGGCCCATGCGTGGATCACGTGGACTACTGATGGCAACAGCTACCCTGGGGCGGAGTGCGGGAACCTTCTCGAAAAAGAAAGTGCACAAGATGGTTCCGAACCCAAAGTTCTTGGTCTGTCCCCTCCTGATAGAAGTGAGTTGTTCCTTCATGTTGGCAAGGAGAGGAGTACACCAGTCAAACACAGTAGTGAGACAGTCCACTGCCACGCTCATGTTTACCCGTGACGCCTGATGTAGTGAGGATGATCCGTTCACTCGAGCTATGGTGAACAAGATTATCCTGAGTGACAAACTCTCCACATGTGGGATAGAGATCTGGCTCCCGACCTTCCGATGACCCGGGCAGTAAAGCTCTACATAGTCATCTACACTGAGGCTATTCCGTGTTCTACCCCGGGAATGTACTACCTCTCCCCTTCGGGAAAGGCCCGTGATAAAATATATGTCCTCCACTTCTATCCTGAGTGGCATCTGATCAATCACAAATGCTTCCTCATCGACATCCCAATAATCAATGAGCCTCTCGAGCAAACGCGTGTTTGCTTTCATATTTGGCAATTTGAAAAATTTAAGCAACCCACATCCCCGTAGGGCATCCAATGCCTCATCATTGTTCATAACTTCATTATCCACGACTGAGTGCTCTCTTTCACGCCATGTGATAGTCATCCTGGAAGAAAAAATCATTTTCATCCGTTAGTTTTGTTTATAAAATTAGTTCGCTGCGCACACGCGGGTTCATATATACACAGTCGCGTGTAGGGCCGTTGTATACGCGAGTTCCATATTGCCAACCCGCGTGTACGCCGTGAAAGAATTTTTTGCAAAAATCCAACGGTAAAACATCAACTAAAATTCCTAAAAACTATCACAATTAATTGCAAGACAAGTTTGAGGCTTACCTGGAAGTTTTCGGCAAGTTTGAACGATTGAATTGATCACAGGGAAGTTTGCTCCTTTTGCTCCACAATTTTTGCTCTCCAAGTCAAATGGTGAAAATGGTGAGTCAAAATGCCTTTTATAAGTTTTGAAAATGCAAAATTTTTTCAAAATTTTATTTTGTTTGGCCTCATGTCACTTTTAACTTGGGAGCTTGGAATGCCGAGTTTGGTTTGTTTTCAGGACATTTTGGACATTTTTCGACAGTTCGAGACGGTTCCATGACCGCTGACCCGTCATGGCAGGTATCGTGTTTTCACTAGCATATAGGTTAGGGACACCATTTTTCCATTGCATTTTGCATACTAGCCTCCATATGACCGATACATCTACCGTAGGGTCAACCCCATCGTGTTATGGTTCGTAAGCCATTTTCACTCGCCGATTCTTTAAGTCATGACACGATGGTAGAGCCATCCCTTTACATGGGCATCATAGTTAGCACCTCACTGACATTTGTTGCCCATGCTGCTTCATTTTGAGTAGGCTCGGGAGTCCTCGGTAGTCCCGCCATGACTTATGCGTTGAAGACTCATTCCTCTTTGATTCTTCGCTTCGTTCTGGCCTTATACCCTAGAGGCTCCTATGTGTGTTGAGTTGTACTTCTGCATTGCATGTTGACCATTTGCACCTTTTGGCCTAGAGCCGGCTTCACTTGGACTCGTGTTTAAGCCAACTTTTGACCATGACGTCTGCAAAATCAACCTTGCATACCTTTGACTTCTGCAGCTTGACATACCCAGATCCGTGGAAAGAACATACCTTTGAGTGTCACTGACCAATTTTCACCTCCCTGCATTGAGCATAGGAACGTTCCTCTCCCAGGAACTAGATCATCTGTTTCACCGACACTCGTTCTTTCCACTGTACCATAGCATTCTTTTATTCTTTTCCCGACTTAACAGAAAAAGACAAAAAAATTAAATATTCCAAAAAAGAGCGAGAACAGGGACATTATTTCCATTTATTGTTGGCAGCTAGTGTCAGTCGTGTCGCCCTTGAACAAAGCACTCAAAACAAAGTCTCCTCCACATGGGTGGGATTTAGTTTGACTTAGGTATGCCATAACCTTGTTATTGAGTCAGTTCTCCCCCGATTGGTTATCTCTTCCAATCATATGGAGGGTTCGTTCGTGCCTCCTGCATGGCGAACTTATACAGAGTCATCATATGCTGCCACATAGTCACATTGAGTCGTGCTTTTGTTCAAGGGAAGTTAGCCTGAGTCAGCCTCTCTGCGGTGTCTCTTGACTCATTTTCAGTCGACCATCCTTGGTTGTTAGTATCATGTCTATCATCACATCAGTTATATTGGTCCTTTACTCGTGCCGGTTTGAGAAGGTCCCCATTGACTTCTTGCTGGCGGGTCTTGTCCTTATCGACGACGACACCTTGCTTTGAGGACAGGCCTAGAGCCGCACCCTGGCCCTATTTTCATTATTGATAGGTCACCTTGTGCTCAGCATCGATCAGTATCATGGGTCTTTGACTGAGTGGTTTCCCTTGTGTTCGACATCAGCATACATTATCACACATTGGGATTCGTGCAGTACCTTGGTTTCCATTTGACCCTATTGGTGGATACCTCGCCTCTGTGTCAGCTTTCATTATTGGTTGGTTCAGAGGGTTTCTGCCGTGCGCTAGCCACATCTTGTGTACGCCGGAAACGTACTTCGGTTGGGTTACTACATCTTTTTCGTCTGATTCCTTCCACATTATTGGCCTACGGGTTACACTCGCGCTAGATTGATGGAGGATGCCTTAATGCCTTCCTTCTAGCGGATCTTTCCCTATCGACTCCGACTCATTGCTCTGGGGCAAAGATCTAGAGTCCATTTGGCAGTACCTTGGGGTTTGCAGTCATTAGTGGCAAATTCCTCGCTATCGACAGTGGGAAACCATCATTGTCTCCTGATCAATAGATTCTTACAGGTGTTCGACTTCAGCTCATCTATTCACACTTGTTAGATTGTACTGGGTACCTTGACGCTCATTATCATTATGGGTGAGTAGTCTCGCGTTTGTTAACGGTATACATCAATGACCGGTAATCAAACGATTTCGCACATGGTCGACTTCAGATCATTTATTCCCATGGTGTAGAAATGTACCACAGCGGTCGATGAAGACCTCAGGTTGTATCAACATTCATTGGTTCACTTGACAGTTGCTCCTGTTGCTGCTAGTTGATACCACTCCACTTTATATGTTGCAGTAAGTCATGGCGACATTCTATATGCTGGCACCTGAGTTTGCAGTGTAGTACCATCCTATTCCATCATGTTCAGTTGGTACCTTTTGGGATCAGTCTTTGATATCAGTGATCCGTTGCATCTTTCAGCATCATTGACAGTCTTATATGTGATATTCAGACATGTACTTGCTCCTTATGATCAGATGATCCATTATGTATCTTCCAGTCATTTATACTTGTATACTTAGTGGATCCGCTTGTACTTGTTATGCGGACATGCTTTACTTTTTCTGAGCATGGGTATGCCCGCCTCAGACAGTGTTTCTTTTTGATCTCCTTTTGGTGGCTTGGCAGGCTGAATTCTGGTGAAGTCCTCCTCGGTTTTTCAACAAGACTTCCTTTCCATGTTCTTACATAATATATTTCGGCCATCATGTTCCCCTTCTGAACTCATACATTAGGGGGCATCTGTTATAGCTCCAAATCTCACTCTTATGGTTTGTGATGCTGCACTCATGGCCTAGGGCAACCCCTCCTTCCAGACCTGGTCCTAAAATTTAAAAAACAGTGTTTTATCCCCTATACGCGACATTGCCCTGAGTTAAACGTGTGTACACGCGGGTCTGTGTATACCCAACCCGCGTGTATGTATTAAAACACTTAAAAAAATAAATAATTCCTTATTTTCGGGCAGAGATCGCGAGTTTTACCTGCTGATCACCTATTAGTGCCCGTGGCCCAACTGTTCCCAACCAACTCCTAACTAAAAAACTACTTTGGAGATGGTATAAAAAGACATCGAAGGGAAGGCCTAAGGGAGAGAGAAAAGAAGAGCAAGATTATTATGCTGAGATTTTCCCCTTAGACCAGGTCTGAAGTCCTTGGTGCCTTCTGCACTTCCCCCATTTTGCATAGGAAACCCTTGTTTCCATGTGTATTGGTGATCATTCATCTTTTATATCACCATTGAGTAAGACTTGGAAGGAGCTCTTGTTGGAGGCTTGAGGCTGGAACGAATCCGGGAGGAAGCTTTGCTTGGAGCCTGCTGAAGGTGTTTCAGGTGAAATCTTTCCGTTATATGTACTTTACTTGCCTTTATATAAAGAAACACGTCTTGGTTCCCGAAACAATCTTTCTTTATGCTTATGAGATTCTTGTCTTGAATTCTTATGCAAGTAGTTACTTAAAGATTTTTATAACTAACTTTATAGCATGAAGATGGTTTTCATATAAGTATTTGTCCATGTACTGTTGTGTTCTTTGATTTGTTTGTTTTACAGGTCAAAGGAGAAGAAGGGAACTCCAAGAAGGATTTGGACCCTAAAGGCCTTCTCGAACGTAGGACCTTAGGTACGTACCCTAAACATTAGAATTTGCTTACAGTAAAGATAATGGCTGTGTGTGTGTTTCTTTGAATAAGCAATTTTCAGTCTGGTAGAGTCTTAACCCAAAGGACCCTATGGGTACTTTCCCCTCAACCAATAATGATGCAGCAGGCACTGTCAATTTGCAAGAGGAGAGGCCAGTGGTGATGCTTGGTCCTCATGTGGAGGAACAAGACTCTTCAACTCCTCCTTTTTATATTTCTCTTTTAATACATACTTTTATTCTTCATAATTGTATGTTGGATTCAGGGGCTTCTCATAACTTGATGCCCCTCTCGGTGATGAAGCAACTGAACCTCCATATTACAAAACTGTACAAGGATTTATATTCCTTTGATTCCAAGAAGGTGAAGTGTGTGGGATTTATTAAAGATCTTGTGGTATCTCTGGCTCAGATTCCAGCCAAACATATTGTAATGGATGTTGTGGTTGCAGACATCCTAGCCCGATTTAGAATGTTATTGTCTAGAGCTTGGGGAGCTAAGATGGGAGGAGTGTTGAAGCTTGATTTCACTTATGCAATTATTCCAGTTTTTGGGGGAGAAGAAAGAAGTTTGTACAGGGAGTCGAGGTTTGTAAAAACCATTACAAGGGAGGGTTCTAGTAATTCTCTTATTTACACTTAGGAAAAAGATGATTTTTTATGTTTCATGTTGAGGGTATCTGAAGAAGTTGTAGAGGATACACAGGTACAAGTTCCTCCAGTAATTCAAAATGAGGAAGCTGTAGTAAGTGGTAATTGGAAGTCATATTTTGATGGAGCATATTCAAAGGGAGGGAATGGTGCAGGGATTCTTCTGCTTTCCCCTAAAGGTGAGATGATTCCCCTCCCTTACAAGTTAGAATTTGATTCTGCAAATAACATAACAAAGTATGAGGCTCTGATTTTGGGTTTACAAGATGCTAAGGAAATGGGGATAAACTATATTTTTTTCTTTGGAGATTCTGAATTAATTGTCAAGCAAGTCAGAGAATAGTGTCAGAAAAAACATCTAAGGCTTAGAGCTTATCAAAATGAAGTGTGAGATCTAGTATATAATTTCTTCTTAGCGTTTAATATTCAATTTCTGCGAAGGGATGGAAACATATTGGGTGAGCCACTGGCAGTTCCAACTCTTTCAAGGCCTTGCTAAATCCAAAATTGAGGTATGAAGTTGAAATTTATAGTAGACCTTATATACCAGACAATATCAAATATTGGCAGGTATTTGAGGATGAAGAACATATTAAAAGGTTTTTGGAATTAGTAGGGGAATTCACTAATTCAGAAATTGATCAAGAAATGGGAGATGAAGATGTACCAGAGGAGGAAGTTAAGGATGCGTTGCCTTGGACAAATTCAATGGTTGGTCATAAAATTTTCCAATTGAAGAGTAATGTGATTCCTAAAGGTTTGGTACCCTTGGAAAAGTTGTTTGATGCAAATGATGTTGTTGTAAATGTTGGTAAGAAAAACTAGGATAATAATGTTGAAGATTGCAACCTTGGAAATGAACAATACCCTAAACTTGTGAAGTTGGCAAAGGGCATCCCTCAAGACTATAAGCACAAGTATGTGGATTTGTTCAAGAAATATGTTGATGTTTTTGCATGGTTTTACGAAGACCTCAAAAATTATAATACAAACATCATTCAACATAATTCCTTTGAAATCAAGGGAAAATCCATATAAACAAAATTTGATACAATTAATCCTCTGGTTTTGCCTTCAATAGAGAAAGAAGTGAAGAAATTATTGCAGGAAAAAATAATTTTTCCTCTTAGATATTCTGACTGGGTAGCCAATCTGGTGCCCGTGAGGAAGAATAATGGAGAAATTAGATTTTGTATAGATTTCAGAAATCTAAATACAGCATAACTGAAGGACAATTATCCTCTGCTAAAATGGATCACATCCTACAAAGAGTGACATGATCTTCCAGGTTATCCATGATTGATGGATTTTCAGGTTATAACCAAATTGCAGTACATCCATATGACCGGAAGAAAAGGACCTTCACAACTCCATGGGGAATGTGCATGTATGCAAAAATGCCATTTGGGTTGATGAACGTTCGTGCAACATTTTAGAGGGATATAGACAAAACATTTGTGGGAGAAGATGATAAATTTGTGGTTGTTTATTTAGATGATATTGCAATGTTTTCCAGATCAGATGAAGAACATTTGAAGCACTTACAATAGACTTTTGAGAAGTGTAGGAGATATGGGCTATCACTGAATCCAAAAAAGTCTCACTTTGCTTTGAGAGAAGGGAAGTTGCTTGGGCATATTGTATCCAAGGGAGGGGTCAAAATTGACCCAAAACGAGTTGAAGCAATCAAGAATATAACTCTGCCTAGAAATAAAAAGAAATTCAAGTTTTCTTGGGAAGGATCAATTTTCTTAGGAGATTCATTCCCAATTATGCAGAGATTGTGAAAGAAATTAATGACATGTTAAAGAAATATGCAAAGGTAAAATGGACCCCATCTGCTAGAGAATATTTCACAAGAATAAAAGAAGCTTTTGGAGAAGCCCCAGTTTTGGTGAGTCCAAATTATAAAAAACCTTTCCAAATTTTTTCCTTTGCTTCACCTTTTATTGTTGCAATTGTACTTTTGCAGAGAAATCAAGACAACAAGAAGAAACCAGTGGCCTTTTCCAGTGGAGTGTTGAGGGATGTTGAGTTGAAATATAATACCCTGGAGAAATAAGCCTATGATTTGGTGAACACTTTGAAATATTTTATGACATATGTTTTGCAATATCATATCATTGCATATGTACCTAACTCTACAGTCAAATATGTATTAGCTCAAAGTGATAGTGAGGGAAAAAGGGGGAAATGGATAACCAAGATTCAGGAGTACAATATTTAAATCAAACCAACAAAATTAATAAAGGGGTCGGGATTACCAAAGATCCTAACGAAAGAAAATTGTCAAGCAATGGGGATAAATTTTCTTGCTGAAGTTTCTAAGTCAAAGACAGATAATGAAAAGGGAAAAGAGAAAGAACAAGATAACGAAATTCAGTATAAGTATCTCTGCTCTGATTGCTATAAAAATATTAATTTTCTGACTTCTCTTTACAGAACAAAATATAAATCCCTTAGGTTGAAAGCTCAAAAGTATGTGATAACTAATGGCAGATTATATTGGAAAGACCCTGTTGGTGTTTTATTGATTTGTTTGACAAAAGGGGAAACAATGGAGATTTTTAATGAATATCACATATGTCTTTGTGGTGGCTATTATAACTAGTAACATCACATAAAATTTTGAAAGCTAGTTTCTATTGGCCTTCTTTATTTTCAGATGTTTTTAGGCTGGTAAGAAGTTGAAACAAGTGTCAGTTTTTGCTAAGAAGAAAAAATTGGCACATGTCCCACTGATTCCTGTATTTGTTGAAGAGCCCTTTAGACAATGGGGATCATATTTCATTGGGGAGATAAATTCACCTTCTAGTGGACAACACAAGTGGATTTTAACAGCCACTAATCCCTTTACGAAATGGGTGGAAGAAATTGCAACTAGGAAAGAAACTGATACAGTGGTAATTAAGTTCCTTAAAGAAAATATCTTTGCAATGTTTGGCTGTCCTAAGAAGTTGGTCATGGACAACCCAAGTGTTCAAATCTGCAAAACTAATTAATTTATGTCAGTATTACAATGTTATTCTTTCTCATTCCACCACCTATTATCCTCAAGGAAATGGGTTGGCAGAGTCTTCAAACAAAACTCTGGTAAGAATACTTAAGAAAACAATTGTAGATAATAAGAAGAATTGGGCTTCACAGCTGAAGTTTTCCTTGTGGGCCAACAAAGTGATTACTAAAAGGTCCATTGGTAAGTCACCCTTTTAGTTAGTGTATGGTACAACAACTCTTTTTCCTAGCCAGCTGGCTAAACCAATAGTTGAACTCATTCAAGACGCTGAGGAGGAACCTAATGCATTAACTCGAATAATTAACCAGCTAGTAGAACTTAATGAGAATAGAAAGAAGGTGATTGAAAATATAATCATCTACCAAGAAAAGATGAAACTTGTTTTTGACAAAAAATCCAAAGAGGTAATATTTCAACCTGGAGATCTTGTCTTGAGATGGGATGTTAGAAGATAAGAAAAAGATAAACATGGAAAATTAGATCCCCTATGGTTTGGACCTTTCAAAATAGCAGAAGTGGGAGTTAATAATACTTTAATTATAAAAAATTTGGAAGGAGAACTATTACAACTACCTATTAATGGGCAATATTTGAAACATTGCTTTCAAGATTGAGCTTTTTTAATTTCTTTCGTTGTAAATACCAACTTGACCACTGTAAGTACCTAGTGAGATTTTCATTGTAATGTTCTAAGCTATAATATGACTCCATGCCTGAAATGAAGGAACAAATCTATGGTTCTTAGTGTTTTGCTGGAAAACACTATCCCTTAGCTAGAGCCAGATGTTGTAGTTCGTTTTCACCATGTCAAAATGTGAAAAAGAAAAATCATATAACTCAATATATATATATATATATATATATAGATATATAGATATATGGAAAAATAAAAATCATATGTTTGTTTAGAAAAATATTTTATTTTTGAAGAATAAAGCTCGATTATTGTTGACCTGAGGTGATGCAGAATTCATTAAAGGCATATGCTCGATGGGGCCCGATGATATTCAACGAGTATTAAAGAGCACGAAGAGTTAAAGAGTCGGCATATTATTCGTGTTGATTTAACAACGATGTCGAGCTCTCCCCATGAAGGAAACCCGACATCACAAAATGCACAAGGGTTATTTGTGTGGGTGCCTCAGTAAAAGAGTTAGCACTTGATCGCTGACTTTAGATCAATGACCAAGATTTGATGTGGGATCACTCAAGGATGGTCCCACTTACCTCCATGGGTGCTCTCGTGAATAGTAGAGGGTTACCACCTCGGGTCTGCTACAAGCGAGCATAACTGTTATTTTCACTTACACCTCATCATCCACATCATCTAGTTTTCCATGTCACCCCTGTCATATCGTCCATGTCACCCCATGTCACATCACTCTGTACACTTGTCACCTCTACATTTAATTTTGTTTTCCCTCACACTTTTCTCATTTTCCCATAAATTCTCGTTTTCCATTCTCACAAAGCACATTGTTTGTTCTATTTTTGTGCATCTACAAGCATGTCCATGTCTGCCAGCTTATCACACTTGGATTTCAACGTCATCATTCAGTAATCAGGAATCTATATATTGTGTCCACCCACTCAGTCCCTTTAAAATGTCAAAGAAAGATTCTCTAACAGGATTTGAAAATGACATTCCCCTCATGGACACAGAGAGGGATATCTTTGACCCTGTTTGCTCCTTAAATTTGATGGAACTCTGCCAAAATATCCTAGTAGGTCAAATTGATTCCCCTGTATACACTGCAGTAGTAAAATCAGGTCTTTTCTCTGCTATAATTCCTCATACATATGTTTATCCTGAGTTTATCACTTGGTTATCTTCTACAATGTATCCCCAGAAATGTTTTGTGATGAATGTAGTAGGAGAAAATATCGTTCAGGCCTATGCTCTTCTAATTCATCAAGCGCTAGATTTTCCCTCTTCAGAACATGATACTACTTTTATAGAAGAAATCCTTGTAGAAAATTTTCAAAATTTGTATGTTAGAGACTATACCCAATTGTATTTTTAGCTTATGGCTTCAAGACAAATTTTATCTACTGAACCAACTCAGTTCCCCCTGGAAACTTTTGATGAACATTTTAAACCAATTCTACAAGTAATTGCTGGGGTTTTGGGAAGGGATGCAACCTAAAAACTATTCTTGATATTCAAACTTTCTGGGAAGGCTTGATAAACTCTCAGTTGTCAAATTTAAATCTTATTGGTTGCTTTAGGTTTCCATTACTAGTGTTTTATTTGTTCCTTTATGTTCATGTGGAAAAATTTATGTTTTTAGGCCTCAACATAATGGATGTTCATAAGAGGAGACAATCAGTAGTAAACTGGACTGATACTGTGAGAAGGCTGCCAAATTATGAAGGTCTTGAATATTTCACTACCTCTTTCATGGCAGCCATTTATTCCATCATAAACAGTTATGTGCCACCATGTTTCTTACCAAAATCTAAAACCTTCTTACAACTTAGCAAAGATATCAAAGTTGGAGATTGGTTTCAATTCAAAGATCATGTTGAGGTTAGATTGTATGGAGCAGAGGTTTCCCCTTAAAGGCTTCCTTCTTATGTGCCAATGAGATTGTTTGCTCTGAATTCATTAGGATGAGTATAAATGTGGATTAAATTCATTTTGTACCCGCAAGGAAAGGTCATTTATTCAAGTTACTCAAGATTGTTGGGCCTTTCATTGCAAATAATAAACACATTATGGAAGAAGTTGAGAGAATACTCCGGGATATGAAACTCCAGCAAGGGGAAAAATGGCCTTATGATCTTCACCATATCATTTCAAACAGAAGGGTTGAGAACTCTTAGGCTCCCTACACCCATGAGTCTAGACCAGATATTGAGAAATTGGCCAATGGTGGTAAATTTGAAACAGGAAGGGGAATGGAGATTGAAACTTCCCATCTTATTGAAAAAGGATTGAAGAGGGAAGTTGAAGAGATAATTGATTTAGATGAGGAAACTAGTAACAACTCTAAGAAGCCAAAATTGCATGAAAAAGAGAAGGAGCCTGAGCCTCTGGTTGGAAGTTCATTTATTGTATCTGCTTTTCAATTGCAATTGGTAGAAGTGACATGCATACCTTCCTCCCCTATCCTAAAAGAATCCTCACAAAGCTCTGTTTTGGTTCTAAAAGAGATGTATAGCCAAATTGAAGAGAATAACAAGAAAATCAAAGAAAATGTTATATCCGAGCTGGAAGCTCAGTCAATTTCTGAGTATCATACTAGATTATTTTCATCCATGGATTTAGAAAGAAATAAGCATATATTATCTTTTTCTCACCCATCTGCTTTAACTGTTTCTTCATCAATAGGTTTCAAGATAGTGAATCTAAATGTTGATGCAAGGGGGATTCCATTGCCTGATAGAATTAAATTGCATAGGAAAACTAGAGAATTAATAAAGAGTGATTTGACTAAAGCATCCCTAGCAACAAATAAGACAAAATCTTCATTGGGAAATGTTGTGAATCAATTAAAGTTGGAAAAAGAAAATTCTAGATCTTTGTTAACTTAGAATGACGAGATGAAAAAGTTAATTGTCAAAATTGGTGTCAATCCTGAAGATAGATCTGTTCCACATAAAATTTTACAAGGAGCAAAGATAGCAATCCAACTGCTTAGAAAGAAGTTGAAATTTCCTACTATAGAGCATGTCATGGCCCCAAAGTTGGCCCAAGTAAAGAAAGAAAAGGAGATATTGACCAAAGAGCTGTTTGAAAGAAATAATGAAGTGGTTGCCTTAAAAGAAATGAATCTTATCTTAGAGTAAAAATTGGATACTCGTGTCTACACCATCTTAGTACAACCAGATTAAGAGGATCTGGCTGACAAATTGACGAGAGTTATGATAGAATAAAAAATTTCAGAAGATGAAATGAAAAATATGCAAAAGAACTTGGAGGACACACATGAACCCTTGAAGATTAAAGAAAAACGACTGACTATGGAAAAATATAATGCATCAAAATATCAAAAGGATTATTAGATAATTTGCAATGAAATTGAATAAGTGAGGGAAAAAGTAAAAGGAAATATGTCACTTATACAGGAAAGAGAGATAATATGGAATGATATTATCCAGCAAGTGGAAGCTATCTGTGATATCATGTTGATAATAGCAGAAGAAAAAATGATTATTAGGAACCTGAGAAGAATCATTGCTTCTCATAAAGAGAAAAGTCAACAACATGTTCGGTTGGCAAAAAATATGATCGATTTTGTTAATTCTATGTCTTCTCGGGGATTAAGAAATATGCAAGTGGAAGATAGAACAGAGCGAATGCTGGAAATCAATAAGATGATGCAGAAAAACTTGTACCAAAAAAAAAAAAGCTGAGGTTAAACTTGATGAAATTAGAGAATCAGTTCTAAAGTTTAACACAAATTTTGATAAGAGAATGAGTGTAGGATTACCCTCATGCTAGGACCAATAGGTAAATTTTCTTCCCTGGGAAACTTATAAAACTTTGTTGGTGGAGGCTAAAAGTAAAATTGACTCTTCTCATGAGAAAACAATAGTTCTCAAAGGGGCAACCATTGTCAATTATCTTCAATTTTTAGCTACTTTAGTTGGTTAAAACCGTTTTTACAGAAAATCTATCTTATAGCAGAATCACGAATTTCAAAATGGGCCATATAAGGTTCATTAAATGTCCAAGTTTAGATCTCATTGTATGGAAGAAATGTAGAGCATGGATGTCTCCAACAATAACATCAACAGAATATGGGACTTTAACAAGCAGGCCTACACAAGAATCACAAGTCATTCAGTGAAAGATAGCCACATGGATTTATTTTATCAAGTTTTGAAATATTGTATTTGTAATAATTACACAATTTTGGTTATTATTTTTGTAAAAGTTCAAGTCCGCAAAAGGACTGAATAGGACTAAAGTAGTTTGGTAGTTTTGTGGTAGTTAAAAACCTTTATAAATGTCACCATTGTAATGTAACTATAAAAGAAGCTTGAGAGAACCATTTGGGGTTCCAGCTTTTTACTTCAGAAGCAAAGAATTTTCCGTGTAATGTTTTCACCATTTCTTGGAGAATAATAAAAATTTTCAAGGTGATTCCAAATAGCCTTTTGAAACTGACGTGTATTCCTCTTCTTTGTAAATCATTTACTATCTTTCTTCTATGGAAAAGAGTAATGAAGTTGTTGGTTCTTTTTATTATACAGATTTACTGAAGTTATAGTACCTGTAATATTAAACTAAATAACCTTAATATGCACTCCTCTTTTCTACAAATTCATTTCTCAGTCTTTCACATTTTCCTCTAAATTTTGAGACAAAATATTATGTAATAAGTAGCCTTTCGTTTTGGATTTTTCATTATTTCCTTCTATCATTTTGTTACAGATTTGAAACAGTTTCATTATCAGCGAGGTCAACTTGAGAAGTGTCTTCACCCAAGACAATTGCTTTAACATTACCTTTAGACCAGTCTTCTGAATTATCATAATGGGGCAGCAAGTTAAATGTGTTATCTTTCTGAATAGATTTCCTAGCCATTGACCTCTACTCAGCCAAGGGTTGTCTCTAGGCTTAAAACAAGTACAAAGGAATCAAATCTCTTAATGTATAAACCTTTTTTTGAGTGCAAAAGAGATTTGATCCTTCTACAGTGTAAAGTTAAGATGGATCTAGGTTGGTTTAATTTTTCCCTTTAAGTAGGTTATATTCAACATGAATACCATAGGTAAATACCATGGGTTCTCATAAACCTAGAGCTCAAAAACGAGTGATAACTTGACAGACTAAATTTTACCTTAACAACCCAAAAAAAATTAATAAATAATAATATTAAGGGTTGGTGTAGCCTTTGTCGGGTGGGGTCACTAGGTGATTTTGATAGCTTAGATGCACCTATATTGCAATTTCTCAAAGCATAGGTCAAGCTTAATGTAATCTCTAGAGATATCAAACAACTTGAAAAACAGAAAAAATAATATAGAATTTATTATTATAATTTTATTTTGAAGCTATTTTTATTTTAACTTAGTATTATTTTTATTTTTTATTATCTTATTATTCTTTTTTACATAATAGGATAGGACAACATAGGACAAGACATCACAACATCTCTTCCTTACTAGTTTGGAGAACATCTCGTGGTGCACTAAGTGCCACAAACGACCAATTACAACATATTTCCCAAGACTAGGTAGATGTTGTCCCATAAAATTACATTAAAAATAATATTTACATTAACAAATTAAAAAGTAGTAGCAACAAAAAAAATTTCATTGTCCACCATAAATAAAATCTTCAATTTTTGCGTTAATTTTATAATATTTAAAACAAAAATATATTAGTAGCTATGTGTGTATGTATATATATATATATATATATATATCCCTTCTAAATATTTTAATATAAGAGTTAAATAAGCTATTTAAAAATCTATGTTATGTATTATGTTTCAATATAAACTTCTTATATATGTACACATATATTAAAAGAATGTGTGTGTAGGGGCGAGGAGGGGTGACCATAGGAAAATATTTCAATGCCTATAAGGAAGAAGTAATAAAAGTAAAATAAGTTAGTAATTTCCTAATAAAATTAAGATGTGGGTAAAATTGATATGTGGCATTTAAAACATATTAGTAATAATAAAAATATTCAATTTGGGTAATAAACAAAATATTTCACTATGTAAGGTTAAATAATATTGACATCTATTTTATTTTATTTTTTTGGTATGTCAATGACTTCTATTAATTCAAAAGGATATTACGTCGTTGCAAACAACTTTTCAAAATTCTCCTAAACTCATTCCTACCAGATTTATTAGCCAAGGGAAAATCATTGAAACAAGTAACTAGTAAACAATGCATACCCATCAACCACAACTGAATTGACCAGTAAGACCAGAGAACATTTATAATCCAGAGAAAACCTACAACCATAAAGGATTTAACAAATTTACTGGGGCTGGATTTTATGGGCCAGTTCTAGGAGATGATGGATGCTAGAAGTAACAATGAACATGCTTTTCCATATGTGCGAGTCTCCCTTACAATCTTGTAGAAATTTTGAATAATATGACACATATTCAACAGAGATTATCCTGATCATACAATTTAAGCGGAACATGTATAATACATAATATCCTCTACGTTGATCATCAAATTACAGAAGCAGAAACATCCACAGGCACACATAGAAGCATCAATCAAACTCATAAACACAGTATGTATCCCGGGGAAAGCATCTCGCTAAAAACCCCACACTATCTGTATATTATATTGATTGAATCATGTAACAATACAAAGCATAATACTTCTCACAAGTATCTCCACCTGTTACACACGATACAGCTCAGATTTGATCTCCAAATCTCTCCCGCTGCTTGCCTGCCTCCACTGCTCAAACCTGCTCGAGAATTGATGAGAATAGCTTCCCAAACTCGATTTTACACTGCAAAATAGTCACCCACACTATGTTGGACGTGAGCAACAGCTATAATATCATGAAGATACGTGAGCAAACTCATTGGCATACTCAATCCTTTGATTGTGCAAATCATCATGCACAGCTATAGTCACAACTGATAGCAATCTGATCCTCTAACACCTGTCCCTGCTGAACTGAACATGCACTGACATGCAACTGAGTTAACTGATGTATTCTATAGTTGCATTATGAGTTAATAACTAATTCACCCAACTCATCTTTAGTCTATTGATCAGTTAGACTAAATACAACCAGTTTAACAAAGCTAAACTGAACACAACTCCATCAACTGTACCTCCAGTCCACTAAACTCAACTCACTTGAGTTCTAACTGAAGTCATGCATGCAACAACTCAACTGACTCATGAGAAAAACGTATTTCCTTCTGACAGCTGCATGTGCCACTTCCGTAGCTCAAACTGAAGTGCTCCAAGAGAATAAGATTAAGTTTATAGTCCAAATATTATTGTGAGATAATAATATTTGACTTTTCTATTTTTGATTTTGATCACTCACACTGTGATCACTCACACTGTAATCACTCACACTGTGATCACTCACACTTTCATCAAAAATAAAAGTCCATCTATTTTTCCCAACTTGATCAATCATCCATAGACATGATCCATATGTCTAAAAATAGACATAGTCTAAAAATAGACTTGCGCCAAAAATAGCCTGCGGGCCCACTTAGTGAAGGCAACTCTTTTCACTAAGCTCCATCATCTTGTTGCACTCTCAACAAGCATTTCTTGTTGCACACTTTTCAACACTCCCTCTCAACAAGAAAGGCTTCCTCTCAAACCCGATCCTGTAACTCTGGAATGTTCTCCATGCAACACATCTGGCCGGTCCACTTGCTCTGTCATCAAAGTCTCTGACTGCTATTGCCTCTGTCAACTGAAACTCTGCATCTCTGTGCTCTTCAGTATCTGACTGCTCTAGCCTCTGTCACTTTGATCTCTGACTGCATCCGTGCTGCTGCTGGTTCTATCTCCCAGCATTGCATCCGCACTGCACCTCCCAACTGACCTCCCTGTTGGGATAGAAACACACTCTGATGCTGAAGCTCTACATGCTGCTAACAAGTGCTCCCTCTCTGACATCTGCGCTACTGCAACATCTCCATGCATCTCGCACCATTGCACACCTCTCTGTGCCACCTAGCACTATGCAAAACACTTGTGCCTCTCGCATTGCTACAGCCTGCTAGCTATGCGCTGTCTTGGGATTCCCTGCACTGTCGCTCTCTCTGCCGCTCCATCCGCATCTGTCTCTATCCAATCAGTCAGTTCCTGCTACTACACATTGGGGCTCCCGTAGCAAGGTCTCATCCAAGAGGTTGGGTACCTCAAGGATCTTGCCCCTCCTCCTTGGGACAATCAATCCACATCACCCCACCTCCTACCTGGAGGTATGGATGCATGCGATCCCTCAGCCCACCTGGCTTGAAGTTTCCCCCTACTGGAGGTCTCTGGATGAGTAGATGTCTCTACTCGATCTCCTCTCAGCTTCCCCTGTTGTGGCTGCTCCACAACCTCCTGAAGCTGCTGCACCAATCGTGGCTCCTCCACAATCGTCTGAGACTTCTTCTGGCTCTGCATGTTGAGAGGTAATATACACTCCCTCTCAACCACCAAGTCTCCATCAGTTGCCTTGCTGCTCAAGGCTTTGCATGCATCTTGAACCTCAAGAGCATATAGGTTCTTGACCCGTGAACCAATCTGCTTCACCTGTCTAGTGATGATGTGTCTAAGGAAAACCTTTCCCTTAGTAAAGACCACATCATATCCTCTGTCTTTCAACATCGCGATCGACACCAAGTTTCTCTTCAGTCCTGGTACATACTTGACATCGGTCAAGGTAAGGCGAGCTCCATGCTCCCTCTGAAAAATAACCGTGCCTACACCTGAGACACTATACTTCTCATCATTACCCATCCCTATGAGTATCTGGAGATCTTTCTCCTCCAAAGTACTGAACAAACTTTTGTCACCGGTCATGTGGAAAGAAGCTCCACTGTCAAGAAACCAACCACTTCCCATCATGGATGAAACCATGCATGCGAAGAGTGTGAAGTCCAACTCAAACTGTGAAGCAAGTGAGGCTGCCTCACCTTCAGATCCTTCCCCGGATCCCTTCTTGGAATTCTTCTTTGGGCAATTAGTAGCATAATGACCCAACTCATGACAACGAAAGCATCTCACCTTCGCCTTGTCAACCTTCTTCCCATCATTGGAAGAACTGGATTCGGAAAGAGAAACCTTCCCCTTCCCCTTCCTCGCCTTACTCGCTAAGGCACAGTTCTCCTCATCCTGCATGGATGAAGAACCGTCTCTGGTGCTCCGCCTGATCTCCTCCTGCACAAGATCCGACCAAAGTCTCTCCCATCCTGGCAATTTCTCCCGACCATTGACAGAGTCCTGATAGGAATGCCAACTCTTCGGAAGACCAAGGAGAGCCAAGCTCACCAAGTCCTCATCATCGACAGTAACCCCCACACTTCCCAGCTCATCTCGACACTGAGTGAACTTCGTGAGATACTTGGGAATACTGTCTCCCTTCTCGCATTTGATGTTTCTGAGTTTATCTTTGAGCGCCAGCTTCCTCTGATCGCTCTTGCTTTGGAATAATTCTATTAGTGATTTCCACATCAAATATGGAGTAGCCTTTCCATGGAGGCTGGACACAATGTGATCCTTCACGCCCTCCAACAGAATTCTTCGACATTTTGCGATCTTCTTTTGCCAAGCATCAGCTTGAGTAGCATCAGTAGGCTTTGGGATATCCGTATCTATGAACTCCTTCAGCCCGTTATCATCCAATACTGCCTCCATCCTGTCCTTCCATGCAATATAGTTTGAGCTGCCCTCAAGAGCATACTCCAATCGCAATCCGTTGAAAGACATTGCTGCGTTGTCACCAAGAAAACACTGCTGCAAATTCGAATTCCACCAGCAACCAACTCAACTGCTTCCGATCTAGAATTCGTGACTGAATAGTAGATCTGATGATCAATCCTCGCTTGATATCCTGTAAAAATCTCTTCTACAAATCAAGCTGCTCCGATACCATGTAGAAACTTTTTCTACAAATCATCTAGCTCCGATACCATGTAGAAATTTTGAATAATATGACACATATTCAACAGAGATTATCCTGATCATACAATTTAAGCGGAACATGTATAATACATAATCTCCTCTACGTTGATCATCAAATTACAGAAGCAGAAACATCCACAGGCACACATAGAAGCATCAATCAAACTCATAAACACAGTATGTATCCTGGGGAAAGCATCTCGCTAAAAACCCCACACTATCTGTATATTATATTGATTGAATCATGTAACAATACAAAGCATAATACTTCTCACAAGTATCTCCACCTGTTACACACAATACAGCTCAGATTTGATCTCCAAATCTCTCCCGCTGCTTGCCTGCCTCCACTGCTCAAACCTGCTCGAGAACTGATGAGAATAGCTTCCCAAACTCGATTTTACACTGAAAAATAGTCACCCACACTATGTTGGACGTGAGCAATAGCTATAATATCATGAAGATACGTGAGCAAACTCATTGGCATACTCAATCCTTTGATTGTGCAAATCATCATGCACAGCTATAGTCACAACTGATAGCAATCTGATCCTCTAACACCTGTCCCTGCTGAACTGAACATGCACTGACATGCAACTGAGTTAACTGATGTATTCTATAGTTGCATTATGAGTTAATAACTAATTCACCCAACTCATCTTTAGTCTATTGATCAGTTAGACTAAATACAACCAGTTTAACAAAGCTAAACTGAACACAACTCCATCAACTGTACCTCCAGTCCACTAAACTCAACTCACTTGAGTTCTAACTGAAGTCATGCATGCAACAACTCAACTGACTCATGAGAAAAACGTATTTCCTTCTGACAGCTGCATGTGCCACTTCCGTAGCTCAAACTGAAGTGCTCCAAGAGAATAAGATTAAGTTTATAGTCCAAATATTATTGTGAGATAATAATATTTGACTTTTCTATTTTTGATTTTGATCACTCACACTGTGATCACTCACACTGTAATCACTCACACTGTGATCACTCACACTTTCATCAAAAATAGAAGTCCATCTATTTTTCCCAACTTGATCAATCATCCATAGACATGATCCATATGTCTAAAAATAGACATAGTCTAAAAATAGACTTGCGCCAAAAATAGCCTGCGGGCCCACTTAGTGAAGGCGACTCTTTTCACTAAGCTCCATCATCTTGTTGCACTCTCAACAAGCATTTCTTGTTGCACACTTTTCAACAAATCTCTCCAACTTCTTGTATATTTGTCTTTGACCCCTCTATAAGGTGGCTATATGATCCTACATTTTCCATTGGTTTCTTTGTAGACCATAGATAAAGCCAATGACCACATTATGATCATCGTGATGATCCCTATTATGTTGTTCCAAGAGAAGGGTCACATGTTTGAGTTGGTTGTCAAAATCATCATGTTAGGGGGGGCGGGAGATCAATAGTCCTAGGTGTATGGGCAAGATTTTGGTCCACTACTTCCCCTAGGCTGCGGTTTTCCATCTTGTGCTCCTCTCATTGACCTCTTGAACTGATACCCCTTCTACCCCATAAAAGAACCCCAAACCTTATAATTGTTGGTATAAAAGAGTAGAAAGATGAAGACATATTAGATATAGTAAAAGTACATTAAAAACCAAGTCACGAATTCAAACAAATTATCTCATGGAAGCAAAAAGGGTGGGAAAGATGCTCGATCATAAACATAGATTGATCCATGTTAAGGTAAGCCATAACGATTATAAATTAGATATACTTAGTAAATATTCAAGTCTAAAAGGGTCAAACATCTTTATAAATGAGGATCTTATTCTGACCAAATTGAACTAAGGAAAGAGGTTCGAAAGGTAAAGGAGGTTAGAGAGGAAGGAAAATGGGAAATAATTAGAAATAGGAAAGCCATTATTAGATATAGAGACGAAAATAAGAGTAATAAATAGGAATTGAAAACACTTTGGATTTTCTTCTAGAACTATCATGGTTTTCACATGTGTAAATGTCCTATGTTAAGTTGGATCTGGGTGATATTGATCTTATTTTCTTAGTGGAAACATGGGAGCATAATAAATCTAAGGTCCCCCACATAGATGGATTCATTCTCTAGTTGTCTAGGAATAGGAAATCCCCTTGTAAAGGTTTCAGTGGAATAACCTGTTATATAAAGTATAATATTCCTCCTCACACTCAGATTCATAATATCGACCTCCTCAATCCATACATTTGGAAAAAAATTATGACTCCAACAACAATAGGATCTATGTCACAATTCATAATTTTTCTGCTATCAACTCATCTTCTAATAAGAAAAATAACCTGGATAAGAATGACCCCTTCAATACCTTAGAATAGGATATTCATAGTCTAAGGAATGAAGATAATATCTTCTTGTTAGGGAACTTCAAATTTAGAACCACTATTAACCAAGCTACTCTCCTAAGTAATAACTCTCACCCTAATCCCCTTTGGCTAAATAAGGACTTTGACTTAGCTAGTAGATTTAAAAGAAATTCTAAAGACAAAACCGAGAACTCATTTGGTACCAATCTATTCAAGCTTTGTAATTTCCATGACCTAATAATTTGTAATAAGATTTAATAAGTGACCAACCTACAACCATATGACTTATATTCATGGGCTTGGCAGTGGTGTTGTAGATTATGTGATATTTGATATCCATTTTCTCAACTATATTGTAAATTTATGCCTCCTTAATAACCACAAACCTGATTATGACCATAGACCTCTAAGCTTATCTCTAAACCTTAGCATGCACACTAGAAACATGCAATAAAATTGTCAGATTCAGAGGCACATTGATTTTGGAAAAAGTAAAATCGATCTCTTCTTAAAGGATTTAAATATGGATTTATATTTCTTAATGCATAATGGTAACATTGATCTCATCTACCATAGTTTTACTACAACCCTTTCCACTACCATTAAGAAGTTCTCTAACAAGGTCTCATACAATAAGAAATAGAACTTCCAACCCTTGGTATGATAATGATGTAAAATTGCTAGGAAACCAATTAGAGATGCTCCTAACAAAATGTTAAATCTTGAAGAAATAAATATCTACAAAAATCTTATCAAAAGGAAGAAAAAGTCTTATCTAAATGGGAGGCAAGAGCATCTTCTTCACCTTACTAAATTTGAGCCGAAAACATTTTGGAGGAACATTCTTGTTCATAAAATGAAAGAAAATAATTCAATCCCCTTAAAGAACTAAGATATCTATCTTAAGAATCTTTAGGATTCTCCTGACAACATGGGCGCCATCCTTAACAATCTTATAGAGGATGATATATTTTCTTTGGAAGACATTGTGCTCTAGATTAAACAACATGCAGATGGGAAGGTTAGGGATATTGAAGGCTACCATGGTGAAATTATCGAAATGGGAAGGTCTGTCCTCATCCCTCGTATACACAAACTCCTCAATTTGGCTATGAAACAAGACTTCCCTACACCTTCGAGGCAAAGCCTTACTGTTCCTATCTTTAAAAGTGGGGATAAAAACATTCCCTCTACCTACAAGACCATTATGATTTGCCAAATTTTAGCCAAGCTATATGGACTCATTTTGGAAACGAAGATTAGTCTAGCTTGAAAACCACGGTAAAGGAGCTAAAGAAAAAGCTTTTTTAGGAGACATCACTCAATTATAGACCATCTTGTTACTCTTAGAATCATTGCAAAAGAATGTCACAATAATACTACTGATCACTTTTGTTAACTTTAAAAAACTTTCGAAAACATAATCAAATGAAAAAATAATATAAAAAGATGAAAATTTTGATATTGATGTCAAATAATATTTAATAAGGATAATAAACCATCGTAAATTTATAAACTTAATCTTTTTGTAATAAAAAAAGTAATACTAAACTTTTGATACGAAAGTGATGGAAATTTTGATTTTGATGTCAAAAGTTATGTAAAAGTAGCAATGCAATAACATCAAAATATTTAACAATGATAATATTTTAGTGTCATAAATTTATAAACTTAAACTTTTGATATGAAAGTGATGAAAATTTTGATTTTGATGTCGAAGGAAACTGAAATTTCATGCCTGCCAGACATGGAAATCTAAGTGTAATTGCATTGCAGATTATGAAATATTTTAAGAATTCTGACCGGTTCAGATTTTTGGATTTTGGAATATTCAAATCGATTCCAGAAGGATGGCTCTCATGAAAGGTCCATTTCAGGACGGGCTTCCAGATTATCATACACTGCTTGTCCATAAAATATAGTTAAAAGGTTTATCAATACCACTATTAATTTGAGAATCTTTTTAATTCTCTAGTATTTTAAATTGAGAAAAATGAAGTTTTGTTGAAATTGTGAATGTTTTTGGTTGAATTTTTGAATATGGTGGAGTATTAATTTATATGTTTTTTATTTAAAATTTTATAATGGTGCAGTATTGATGAAAAAAATATTTTAAATTATTGGAATATTTTATACATCAATGTTATTGAAATTTTTTTTATTAATATTTTTAAATTTTTTAATGTATATATTATTTTATTATTTTTAAATGTAATATTATGGAATAATATTTTTCTCATACTAAATTGGACAGCATTTTGAAGTCCATTATTAATGTTATATTTAGATTCATAAATCTCAATTAAAGAAAATAGAATAAATTTTAATAGTTCAAATTTAACACTAAAATAATGAAGAAATGTGTTTTTCCAAAGAGTTCGGACTTAATGGTGGAGGGAAAGGAGTTTTTCGCTAGTGGAAAAGAAAGGTCCAATTCACATGAGAGCGTAGCCTTAAGCACTACAACAAAACAAGCCTTTGACACTGGAAATAGTGGCAGAATCCATTGTTTTTGAGCCTATGAATTGGCTTCAATTGGCGTCGTTAAACCCAACACAATCTGGCGTCTTCACTTGGGTTCTGAAAATAGTACCAGGAACTGTTTCTTCTATTGTTGTTTCCGTTGTTGTGTCTATTTGCACTTCCAATTTTTCTCTTTATTTTGCTTATGGTATGACATCAAAAATAGCTTCTTTTTTGGCTTTGCTAATTAACGCCAAGTTATGCTTCCATTATAACGTCCTTTGTTGCATCTTTTTTTCCTTCCAATATGGCATCTCTTGTTGCATCTAGCTTTGCTTCCATTATGGTATCTTCTTTAGCTTCTAATATGGTTTTTATTATAATGTCTTTTGTTGTTTATAATATTACTTTCATTGTTGCATCTTGGTTTGCTACCTGAATGGCTTCTTTGTTTGATTATTAGGGAACACCATGTTTGGCTTCTAATATTGCTTCCATTATTGCTTCTTTGTCTGCTACCTTAATTGCTTTTGTTTTTGCTTCTCAAGTAATGCCAATTTTGGCTGCTAATATTGCTTCCATTATTACTTCTTGGTTTTCTGCCTAAATGGATTCTTTGTTTTCTTCTTAGCAAACACCAAGTTTGGTTTCTAAATATTGCTTCTATTATTACTTCTTTGTTTGCTACGTATTTCTTTTGTTTTTCTGCTCAGGTAATGCCAAGTTTGGCTGCTAGTGTTGCTTCCATCATTACTTCTTTGTTTTCTACCTAAATTGCTTATTTTTTCTTCTTCTTAGGTAACGTCAAGTTTTGCTTCCAAGATTTCTTATGGTGTGCTTCTAGTTTGACTTCCATTGTTGCTTTGTTTTTTGCTTCCAGAGTTGCTTCCTTGTTTGCTTCATGGTTTGCTTCCTTTTAATTGGAAGGTTTGCTTCATGTATTAGCATCCGGGTTTGCTTCTTTTTGAGGACCAGGGATTACTTCCTTTTAGTGTTGGGATTTGCTTCTTAATTAGCCTCCAATTTTGCTTCCTGTTAAGCAACTAATTTAGCTCCCTATTTTGAGCTAGTAATAGCTCCAAGTATGACTTCCAATTTAATGTCAAATTTTACTTCCATTTTAGAGCCACATTCTGCTTCCATTTTACAACTCATAATACTTCCTTTATATTTTCCATTTATTAATTTAATATATATATATATATATATATATATATATATATATATATATTTATTTCAATTAAGTTAGTTAAGTATACTGTGCCTCATAAATATCCTAAATGATTGTAGAATAAGCCATAGTTCATTTGAAATATTTTATAGCATACCATTTATAAAGAATTTTTAGGAAAATGGACATCCATAGAAGCTAACAATATATTTTTTTTTAACTATAACCAATGTTTATATATTATTAATAAACAAAATTGTTGGTCGTGACTAGGTACATATAATGCAGGCTCAGATTCACATCAGAGAGATTACCAGAGCGGATCTCTTTCAGGGTTTTTATAGTTACAGAACATACCTCAACATTGAAATAAAATAACAAGATAATTTTGTTTAACTATAAACCCATGTTTTTATATTATTAATAAACAAAATTGTTGGTTCATGACCAACTACACATAATGCAAGCCCAAATAATACATGTCCAAATGATACAAGTCAAAATGATATATGTCAAGCTGATACAACTCAATATAGTACTGCAGGTGAAAATGATACATATGATAATAAACATGAAATGATCCAGGTGGATCCCTAATGACTCATAAATCAAAGCTTTCAAAACTCAACAAAACTAGTGTTAGATCAAAGAACTCATCGCCAACATTCCAACCAGGTAAACAATGCCTCAATCCGACTTCATATGTGAAAATTATTGTGAGTCAAAGTTATAGTGAAACTTGATTTTAGAGCTAAATATAAAAGACCTTCAGATAAATTTGGCAAACTGCTACATTTAATGGAGCTTCCAAATATAGCGACACTCCGCTAAATTCTGGGCAGTGAAGCGGCACAATCGAAAAAGACAATGTGGTCCAATCATATGATGCCATGTGGCACCCTGTATGTGCATGTGTGTGGGAATTAACGATGGCTTAATGGGCTGCAATTATATGTCTAAACGAGTTTATTAATTGTTTGGTGGAACTCCAAACAGTAAACGGTTACGGTATTCGTTGGCAGTGGGTTTTGTTGTTGGAACGACGATCCAAACGAAACAAATGGTTATAATCGTGTCGGCCATGGTTATACACACAGTTGAGCAATCAACCAAATTGCAAACATTGTAACGGCAGTTTGGTGACACGTTGGCAACTATTTTAAACAATGGTTATGGTTTGCGGCCAAACAATATTACGACCGACGGGTTCCGACAACTATGGTGGCATATATAACACATGGCGAAAAAATTGTCCAAAAATATAGTATAATCGTCAGTTCATAGTCAAAGGTTTTGAACGACGAATGATTTTATTTAAATGCCAAAATCGACGTCATGATTGGACAGTTCGACGGTTAATAACAAAGGTTAAAATTTAAACAAAAGGTTTCGGTGATGTTTTTTTTCAAACAAAAATATATTATAGCAAAGCAAGATTGGCGTTGGGTTTGACCCCATGACCCCAACCACACCAAACATCCTCACACTCTTATATGACGTACAAGAGCCCAAGGGGCCTCGCTTTGGAATGTCTGCCACCCGACTTATATATAAACTCTTTTTTCCATTCAACGGACCATGGAGGGATCACACTCTTATATGCCACACAAGAGCCCAAGGGACCTGAGTTTGGAATGTCTGCCACCCGACTTATATATAAACTTTTTTTCCATTCAACAAAGCATGGAGGGGCCGCACATGGAACAAAGAGTTTTGGAACCAAGAGGCCGAGCACACAAAACCCAGACTAATTCGAAACCATGATTTGACGAAATGATTTGACGAAATCTTTTATCTTGTTTCAATTTCGTGTCATGATTGATGACGTGATAGGAGAGAATGCAACACATCAAGTATAATGGAAGTTGTAGTCCCTTTTCATGTGAGCTAGCATTATATCAAGGTGTAACATCATATCAAGGTGGTGGGGAATTCTTTCTCCTAGACGTCCTCCTTAAGGGATGTTACAAATAATGTTTTTAAAAATATTATTATTGTGCCAAGAGATACTCTCCAACCCAATATGGAATAGATGTTGTAATGTCCTATAATGTTATGTTATGTAAACATTTTGACTCGGTCAAATTACATAAAAGTAAGAATTAAATTAAAAGAAATGAAATAAAATAAAGTAATAATTATAATTATTAATTAAAACAGCGTCACTCAACCAAATTACATAAACATAAGAACTCGCTTGTTTTCGCGCTCCTGAGAAACCTAGCGCACGCGCGGCCGCCTGCCGCCTACAGCCCTCTGGTTTGCGCCCCCATTCATCCTGATGGCTCCTCCGGAGGCTCCACCGGAGGAGGTTGCACAGCAGCAGGCTTTCTCAGCCCTTGTCAGCTCCCTGCCGCCTCAACGAGATCGCCCAACACTTTCAAAATTTGTTAAAAAAATAGAAGGACTTCAGGAGGTTTCCCTTCCTCCTACTTTGCCTAGAATGGCTGCTCTAGCTCTGGCCGAAAAGGGTCTGATAGGACAATTCACTGGTCTTTGGCCCTCACCTAAAACAGTTCAGAGGTGGGTGGAAAGAAATTGGTCGGACAAAATCCAAGGAAAAATTGCTATTAGATTCTGCGGGAAGGGCTACTTTACCTTTCATTTCGAAACAAAGAATGACAAGGATCTGATTTTTCGCAATGGACCATATTTTATGGACTCCAGAGGTCTGTACCTAAACAAGTGGACGCCAGATTTCGATCCAGAGCTTGACATCCCTAATGCAGTTCCTGTTTGGGTTCGTCTCCCACATCTCCCATTACACTGCTGGGGAGACGACTCTGTGCGAGCCATTGGAAATGCGGTCGGCAAATATATCGACAGAAGCGAACCAAGAGACAACATGCAAGCATGTGCCCGTATCTGCGTCGAGGTCGATCTGGGCAAAGGACTTCCAGAAGCTATCAAGATCAAAGTCGACGAATGGTCGCACATACAACAGCTCGACTACGAACAGATCCCCTTCAAATGTAAGGTATGTCACGAGTATGGTCATTTTTCCAATCGTTGCACTAAGATTATTAATGTGGATAATAATACTCAAGATCAGCAATGGGAAGTGGTTAAAAAAAAAATCTGCCCCTAGTCCCTCTTTACCCAATGAACCTGGTCCCTCTTCTCTTAAAACCTCTGCCCAAATCCCGTCTCCTCCGCCTTCCCCTCCTCATCAATCTCATTCCCCTGTTCTTGAAAACCCCCTTCATTCTCCTCCATCCTCCAACCCTTTCCATGTTCTTTCCCTCCCTGAAGATGACCCTTCCACTTCGAGCCCTCCTGACCAGCCCTCCTCCCCTCATTCTATGAGTGCCCATCCCCCTCTCTTAACTGATCCTCTTCCCCCTAGAATTACCCGTAGCAACTCTAAGGACCAGGGTCCCTCCTTTGATGGACAAAAGAAGCCGGGGAGAAAGACTACAAAGCAGCACAGGGATGAAAACGCGCAGAAAGACATAGCACTTGGCCTGCAGCATCCAATAGAATCTTACATTCAGGCCACAAAAGATCAAGAAGCAGCAAGCAAAGACAAGGGAGGCAGAGCACCTCCTCGAAACATAGGGTTGAAATGATCAAAATACTCTCTTGGAACAGCAGGGGACTTGGGCACCCCGCTAAAATCAATGCTCTAACAGACCTTATAGTGCAGGAGAAACCATCCATCATATTACTTCAGGAAACAAAGCAAAGAGAATCAGAAATCAGCAAAATCATTGGAAAGTATAAAAATTACAAAGGAAGCATATGCGAAGCAAGAGGAGCTTCTGGAGGAATTACAACCATCTGGAATCAAAATGACTGGCAAAGTGAAGCTGAGATAATCGATCAGCATTGGATAAAAACAGTCCTGAGAAATAATATCAGCAATCAACAGATTATCATCTTCAATGTATATGTCCCCAATCACTATAGGGATAAAGGAAAATGCTGGGAAACTCTTAGTAACCACATCATGGAAGGAGACAGCAACAACACCATAGTAGGCGGCGACTTCAACTTAATCCTGCATGCAAATGAAAAGCGAGGGGGGAACTTTCTGCCAGACCCATTCAGGAATCAAATGGAAAATGTAATGCATATTGGTGATCTGATAGACATAGCTCCAAAAAATCGCAAGTTCACATGGAGCAATCGAAGGCTGGGCAGCCACAATATCATGGAGAGGCTGGATCGATTTTTGGTGAATATCTCACTTCTGTCAACCTTTTCATCTGTTAATTCCACCATTTTGCCTTTTGCTGCCTCAGACCACTATCCAATTACCCTCGCCTTGAACACCCACTGCGCCCTTGGTCCGCTGCCTTTTAAGTATAATCAGATTTGGAGCGAACAACAAGCTACCCGAAATATCATTCAGCTCACCTGGAGGCAGCATGTTGAAGGCTCCCCAGGCTACATATGGGAGAGCAAACTGAAGAATGTGCAAAGTGCGCTTAGACAATGGGCCAAATCGCACTACAAGGAGCCAGAACAGGAAAAGCATGAGTTAAAGCTCCAAATCGCTGAACTCCAGTGCACAATCGAGCAAAATGATTACTGCCACAGTAAAAAATTTCAAGAAGAAGAGTTGTACAATAAACTGAGCAAAATTAAAAGGCAGGAGGAGGAAAAGTGGCGCACCAAATCAAGACAAATATGGTTGGAAAGTGGGGATAAGAACATGTCATTCTTCCATAAGCAAGCCACCGCAAGAAAAGTCAGAAACACCATAACTGCCATCTCGGATAGCGTAGGGACACACCATGTGGAACAAGTAGATATTAAAGAAGCAGCTACAGAGCATTTCAAGGACCTCTTAACTGAAGTGCAGGAGGAAGAATCTTATGATGACCTGTTACAGCATTTGCATTCTAAAGTCACAGATGATCTAAACAAAAATTTGACAGCAGAAATAAAAGAGGAAGAAATCGTTGAAGCAATCTGGAACCTCCATCCCAACAAGGCACCTGGTCCGGATGGGTTCCCAATTAGCTTTTACAGGGATTACTGGGAGTTGATAAAGAAAGACCTCATAAAATACATCAAGTGGATCCAAAAAAAAGGCAAAATAGGCGGATATACAAACTCTACCCATTTGGCTCTCATTCCGAAGGAGAACCGACCATCCAATTTTTCTCGCTTCAGGCCCATATCCTTATGCAACTCATCATACAAAATCTTCACTAAAATCATAGCCTCTCGGCTCAAACCTCTTCTACCGATGCTGATCTCAGACAACCAAGGAGGCTTTATGGCAAACAGACAAATTTCAGACTCTATTCTTTTAGTCCAAGAGGCCATACACTCAAGTCATGCAAGGAAGGAGAAAGGCTTCATTCTAAAACTAGATCTAGCCAATGCCTTTGACAGGGTAAGGCATTCTTTTTTATTTGCAGTTCTCCAAAGGATGGGCTTCTCACCTCTTCTTATTAATGTCATAAGATGCTGCATTTCTGGGCCTTGGATCACCCCCCTCATCAACGGAAGACCTGGACCTTCCTTCCAATCCTCAAGAGGACTAAGGCAAGGTTGCCCCTTATCCCCTTATCTCTTCATCCTCATGGCAGAATCATTTAGCTGTGCCCTCGATCAAAAGAGGCAGTCAGGCCTCATTACGGGCATCAAGTTTGAAGATGGCATTAAAAATATAAATCATTCTCAATTTGCAGATGACACCCTTCTGCTAGGGGGGGCGACCACCATTATTGCAAGAAGATTCAAGTCCCTGCTTGACAAGTTCATGAGATATTCAGGAGGTAAAATAAATTACCTTAAGAGCTGTATTTATGGATGGAATGCTTCATCCCAAATGATACATAATATTGCCAATATTTTTGGTGTCCCCTGCAAGTTAGATTGGGACTGTTTCAGTTATTTGGGAATGTCGGTAACCATAGGGAAAGCAAAGACTGGAGTCTGGGACTTAACGCTAGACAAAATGAAAAGGAAACTTCAGAGATGGGGAACTCTGTGGCTCAATCCAGCTGGGCGACAGGTTCTTCTAAAATCAGGGCTTTCCTCCCTTCCTTTATACCAGTTCTCTCTTGCCCAAGCTCCAGCTTCATTCCACCGAAAAATGGATAGCATCCTTAGATTTTTTCTCTGGCAAGGGGGCAAGAATGAAAAGAAAAAATTCAACTTAGTAAACTGGAAACAGGTTATACAAAGCCCTGAGAATGGAGGTCTGGGCATCAGGTCCCCATCTATTATGAATTTAGCATTCGGTGGGAAGCTGATTTGGAGACTTATGGACAATCAACCAGCATGGTGGAAAAATGTCCTAGAATCAAAATATCTTAACCAGCCAAGATCGCAAATCCTCAATGCTGAAATCCCTAATAGACACTGTACAAAGATATGGAAATTTTGTAAAAAAGCTATTGTCTTCATGGCGCAGAATGTCTCTAAAGTGCCAAAAGGAGGTGAAACGGTGAATATAGGCTCGGACAAAATCATGGGGAATCCTCCCATAAACAGCCTTCCAGATATCGATCCTATTCTTCGTTATCTCCACAGCAAAGGCATATTCAAACTGAGTCAAATCTCTCAATGGAATGATTCAACTAATGCCTGGGTTCAATGGGAATTCCCACCCATACCCCACCATCTCAAAGGTAGCTTTGGCTCTCTCTGTAGCAGTCTACACAGTATTGCACCCACCATCAAAGGCGCAGAGGACGAGTATCGTTGGGACCCTTCAGGAACAAACTACTCCATCAAAGCAGGTTACAGCTACCTGAGCAGCAAGGAATACCCCACTGCTGTATGGGCTCAGGGGAAGATTCTAAAAAGAGCGGAAGCAATTCCAAAGATCAAATTTTTTATGTGGACTCTTCTCCATGGAAAAATTTTAACTGCAGAGAACCTCAGGAAAAGAGGTATCTTCGGACCCTCCAGGTGTCCCAACTGTCAAGCGGCGGAGGAAACCTTACAACATTTATTTATATCTTGTCCCTTTGCTGCCTCTTGCTGGAACAGCATCGCACCTTCTGCTCCCTCCATTTGGAATCCCCATCATTCAATTGTCGAAGCCTTAAACAACTGGAGGAGAAGCTATCCTTGGCACTCAGCGAACCAAAACCCAGCTAAAAGAGTTTGGAACGCCATTCCGTTTGTTCTTCTGTGGCGCATCTGGATCGCCCGAAACAGTTTGATCTTCCGAGACAAAGCTACTACAACCAGGCACATAATCCTTAAAGCTACTAGTCTTGCATCGGAAACTATAGCAGTCAAGCTAACAAAGAGAATCGATCCCGTCAGTCTATGGACAGAGGAGCGAAACTTTATTTGGAATCTGATAGACAGGTCCAGCACCATATCAGCAACAAAGATCAGTAAGTACAGTGGCAAATCTGACAACCTAGAATGGAAAATCCGCCTCACAAAAGACGATTTCGGTAAATGGCTTCTCTCAAAGAATACTCATTCCTTATTTTTTGACGGAGCTTCCAAATCGAACCCGGGAGCAGCTGGCGCAGGGGGCATCATTCTGGATCCTTCAGGTGCAACGGTGTCCTCCTTTGAATGGGGTCTGGGAAGACTAAGCAATAATCGAGCTGAAGCTCTGGGTCTGTTCCAAGGTCTCTTGCAGCTTCAGAACCAAAGGATCAACAAAGCCCTCGTCTTCGGCGATTCGGCTATAATAGTCAGCTTAATGAATAGCAACAGACAAGCATCCAATCTCTTCCTCCATCAAATCATAAGCCGCTGTAAAAATATGTTGTCTCAGGACTTTGAGTGCCAATTTTTTCATGTCCTTCGATCCAACAACCAGGAAGCGGACAAGAGAGCTAGTCATGCCAGCTCACGGGAAAAAGGAAATCTCTTATGCAATCAAGCGAGCCTGCACCAATTCATCCCTTGATCCATATGACAGCGCCAAATCGCCACTCTCCAAGGAACTGCGCTACTATTATCAAGGAGTCTGATCTAACCTCCATCTGCAGCAATCTCTGTCTTCGCAGTTTATTCTCATTCTTGAAGACTTGGGAAAAAAATCAAATTAGATACTCTTCAGCAGAACTCGTGACTTTTAACAGCCAGCCAGAGGCCTCCATCGATTGACTCATCAGATCTAACACTATTGTCTAAATGTACAGCAAAACCAGTCTTCTGCTGTCCCAATACATAAGAATCTATACTTGTTCCAGGACCTTACAAGTGAGCAGTAAAGGTACTCATGTGTACTGCCACAATGAAATTCAAAAACAAGCTACTTCTGTAATTCCATCTATTGTAAAATCGGAGCTTAGACTCCCCCAACTTTTTTGAATATATCAAGCAACCGATTTTGTAAAAAAAAAAAAAAAAAAAAAAAATTACATAAACATAAAAATAAAATAAATATTTGTAATTAACAATTAATAATTGTTAATAATTAAACCAACTTAGATCCATCTTAACACGAATCTATTAAGTGTTGAGATGAATCAAAGCTATCTCTCGAAGTACAATAATTTTATCAAATTTTGCACTCAAAGAGGTTTACATTTCTAGAGAATTGATCGATCTCGGTGTTTGATAGATCTGTAGTTAAAATCAATCTAGATTGATTAATATTAATTATAATATTATGTTTTTGATATTCTTATTATTGATATTGTTAATAGTATAGATTTATATTAAAATGTGGGGGATAAACTTTGGGATGATAAGGAGTTAGGGGAAAAAAGATGCTAAAATGTTATAAGGAGGTGATCAACCCCACTCTTGCTAACCAGAACTACCTTTCTATCTTGACTATTGCTAAGAAGAAAATGAACATTGCAAAGATAAGAATTAACTCTCATGAGCTTCAAAGTGAAACCAGGCATTGGTCTATTCCCAAAACACTTTAGGACTAAAGAATCTTCCTTCTTTGCAATACTAAGAGAGTCGAAGATGAAAAACACTTTCTCTTTGAGTGCCTGACCCTTACTCACATCGACTCCCCTATTCAAAACATTTGCCACACTACCGACCTTCACGACTCGTTAAGTTAGCAAAACTATAGTGATCTCATAACTCTTCTCTCACTTCTTTTTTATCATAGAAATAAAATATTAAAAAACTTTAGTTAATCAACTTTCCTTCTTACGGTTTAATAGATCATATTGGTCTTTGTAAACATTAACTACTATCACCATTATAATAATAATTAATTTAATATTACTATTAAAAATAATTTGAATGGATAAATAATTATACTTTATTAATGGAAATGATTTAAATGGTTATACTTTTACAAGTTATTATATATATAAACAAAAAGTGTTTAAGACAGACATAACGCTATATAACACAATGGATGAGCCGACTTCTGAAGCAAGCATCGCTACCAAAAGCTGAACTCTACGAGAGTGAAACCCTAGCTACCTTGATACATAATCCTCGTTAACATAGTGGATGAGCTGATTTCTAGAGCAAGGGGGAGAATATGAACGAGGTGAGGCGTTACATATTTCAACGTCCTTTTCACAAGCTATGTTTTAAAGCCGGTTTTATAAGTTATCTTTTGAATCCATTTCTGATTAAAATTTCTAAGCAACCATCAACCATGAATAACTTAATAAGTATAATAAATTTTTAACTATATTCGATAAATTTTTAGAGTTAAACCTTAGTTAAATATGAATGTAAAGATGAAAAAAAGGTTACTGTTAATTAGAGGAGATAACTAAAAATAAGATAATATATTTGGTTGTTCAACTATAAATTGGGTTTTTAACCATAAAATTGATTTATCTTATACTTAAATTTATTTACCAAACACTTTTATATATATATATATATATATATATATATATATATATTTACGGTGATCCATATTACAATAAACCTAGCAAGGCATTTTCTAATTACCATGATGCGAATTGGATGGTTGTATCATTAATATGATCTACAATATCTATGACAAATCACCTTTTCATCCTATAGTAAATCATCGACTTGTCATCATATAATGCCATTCCCTATCATTTTCATAGTCTAGTCCCTTGTCCACCCGCTCTAATGGAACTGGCCCAAGGGTGATAGTGTGTTATCTTTGATTTCCCTAAACATATTAATATATCTAAAGATGTAAAAATGTTAATATATTTCTTTGTGAAATTTAACGCCCACATGTGCCTTTCACAAATTTAGTGTGAAAGTAATGTCAAATTATGAAAATTTTGATATTGATTTTAAAGGTAATGTGAAAATGATAATGAAATAGGGTTAAAATATTTAATAACGATAATAAATCATCATAAATTTATAAATTTAAAATTTTGATATGAATCTAGTTAAATTTTAGATATAAAAATAATAAATTTTTTAATTTTAATCTAAAATTTAATATGAAAATAAATATAATAAGATCGAAATATTTACCAAAAATTATATAATACAAAAACTATATAATACGAGCAATTTAGCTTAAATATACCTTAATTAAATTTAACGCAGACATGACCCTTTCAATATTACCGAATCTCTGGATTCTCTCGTCTTCTTTCTTTGTTTTTTGTTTGCGACATCATTGTGATTGGAAGTTCTTCAGATTTAGTGCCCACGCGAAGATCCCTGCTTCGTAGCCCTTTGTTGTCCTGCTCCCCTTCTTTTGACGTTTGTTTATCTGTTAGTTGTCTTGCTTCGCTTCTTTGGACATCTGTTTATCTGTATGATTTGTTTATTTTTAAAAAGAGGTATATGAATGCGAGATGGATAAAGGTAGCTGATCTACATAAAGATGTAATATTTTAGCCGGACATAGGGAGATTAAATGTAAAAGGGATTTATTAAAAATTATAATTAATATGAAATATTCAAGTTTATCTCGAGATATTAAATGTAAGGAGGTGTTATTAAAAAATATATATTTATAATCATTTAATTAGGTATTATCAATAAGTATTTAATGTTTTCCGTTTTGACCTAAGATCAAGATATTTAATAATGATAATATTTAACCTTTATAGATTTATAAAGAAAGTAATTTGTAAGTGATGAAAGTTTTGATTTTGATATCAAAGGTAATGTGAAAGTGACAATAAAATAAGATCAAAATATGTTAATGAAAAATTTTGGGAAAAAATTTATTATGTGTAAATATATAATATTATATAATTTATCTTCTCTAGTTAAATTTAGCTGCCTTTCTCTTATTTAATTTACCTCTGAGATCTGCGTCTTTATCTTGTTCTCAAGATGAACCACACGCTAGTTTGAAAGGCGTCGATCAAATATTCTCAATGTGATTTTTTCCGGAAAATTTTCATTAACAAGTTATGGATCACAAAAAAAGATTAAAATATTTAATAATGATAATATTTAATTTGTCATAATTTTTTCAACTTTTGATATGAAAGTAATGGTAAAGTAATGAAAATTGTGATATTAAAGGTAATGTGAAAATGGCAATGACAGAAGTTCATAATATTTAATAATGATAATAAAGCATCATAAATTTATAAATTTTATTTTTTGATATGAATGTAGTTAAATTTTAGATATGAAAGTAATAAAAATTTTAATTTTGATGTCAGGTTTAATGTGAAAGTAAATGTAATAAGATCAAAATATTTAACAAGGGCTACATGGTAGCTAGTACATGCGGTTTAGCTTAAATATAGCTTAATTAAATAAAAAATAACAAAATAAAAAATTTCATCACAAAAATAAAAATCCTAATAAAATATTGTATGGTTAAATGGCGTCACCAAAAATTAAGAAATATAATTAACTAATATTTTTTATATTAACATATATATATCTATATAATAATAAGTCGCCTTTAAATTGAAAATATTGTGAAAAAATTATAATTCATGAAAATATAAATCAAAGAAAAAAAATAGAAAAATGAAAAAATAAAAATGAAATAAAACTAAAAATAAAAAATTAGTAATTAATAGAAATGGAAGTTAATAAACAACCTATAATAAAACCTCAATTAATTATCTTACACATGAATAAATTTAAAATAAAAATAACAAAAATTGAATTCCCAATGTTAAACTATGGATAAGATTCATAATTTTTGATAAAAGACAAACTCATACCAAGTAAAAAATAAAACTCAACGAGTATAATAATAACATAAATTTATACAAAGATATAGATGTGAGAGGTCAGAACTTCGAACTCATCCTCTTGGGATCCGTTAGGAGAAGGTGCCCGGGCATGGCTTTGGGTCTTGAATAGTTTCCCTCGGACGCGCCCTGTCACACCCCCAAGCCTACGGTAGTCTTCCAACCGTGCCCGGCGAGGTGCGGCACCACCGTGCACTTTCTTTTTAACAATACTCGTGCACATGGACTACGCCTACTTCACATTATCATACTTAGTTTGTGTTTCGCAACCAAGTAAAATGCATTAGCCTTTATACTTAATGAAGCCCATACTCATTCATTATCCAATATGCAATTAACCAAGACAATAACAATTGCACACAAGTATAAAGGGAGGGGCAACTCCCGAACAAGTCTTCCCGATAACAATATATTATGATAATCTTCAATAATACATCATATAAGTGTGCTTGGAAAAATCCAAGCCAACACTTAGCAATATTTACAAACAAGGCAAAGACAGCCTTTTACAATCATGTGCCAACCTCTTACGGTAGGAGGGTGCTCACCTGAGACACCAAGAACTCCTCCTCTCAGTTCTGCACAAAACTACCTTACAACCGTGTACTGTCGTCCTACAATCAGCTCCCGGTAAAACTGCGCACTTTACCCTTCAATGCATGACGTATGCGCACTTACTGCGCCTTCCTTTACCCCTTGCTTGATGTAGAGAGATATGCGAAGTTCCTTGTTCGAACTGTCCTCCAAATGAGCTCCAACCTTGTTGTATTTATACCCACTCTGTGCGTAGTTTAGGAGGGGTGTCCAGCCTTAAGGTCGACCCCCATACCCTTCGCTCAACGCCCAAACAGTACTCTAATACAAGTCAGCTTGCTTCTATTTGGCTGCGCATATAAGCATGGCTCCAACACTTAGTCTAATTTTAAGTGTCGCATTGTTCGTCGCATTGTGTCGTTCTTTCGTCGCATATATGGCTCATATATATGGTTCGGATGTTCGTCGCATTTGCTGCGCCCGTTTGCTGTTGAACCGCGCCCGCTCGTTGTTGAACCGTGCCCGCTCGCCACATAACCGCGCCCGCTCGTCGTGCACGGGGCGCCCGCCCGTCGTGCGCGCCTACCCGGGTCGCGTTCACCGCGCCCGCTCGCCGTAGAACCGTGTCCGCTTGCCGGGTGACCGCACCCGCTCGTCGGGTGACCGCACCCGCTCGTCGTCGAACCGCGCCCGCTCGCCGGGTGACCGCACCCGCTCGTCGTGCACGGGCGCCCGCCCATCGTGCAAGGGCGCCCGCCCGTCGTGCGTGCCTACCCGGGTCGTGCCCACCGCTCGTCTGTCGTGCAAAGGGGTGTCCGCCCGTCGCGTTCACCGTCCGCCCGTCGTGTGAAGGGGCGCCCGCCCGTCGCGTGCCTGCCCGAGTCGCGAGGGCCTTACATCCTCCTCCACCTGAAATCGTTGTCGTCCTCGACAACACACCATCCCGGTAGCTCTCCACCAAGATCATCATTAACCATGATGTGGACTTCTCCATATAAGGCAAACATCACTGCAACATATATAAAGCTCCATCTCCATCATGTCTTCATCTCCATGTGCAAAACTGCCCATGATATGTCAACAAGTGCTAACACATCTCAACCATGTGTCAACAACTCATCTCCACACTATATCAATAGTCATCTCAATGATCATCATGTGAACTCATGTCATGATACTCCAGCATAATGTCAACACATCTCTGTACACTTCGCGACCCCATGTCTGAACTAGTTGGGTAGCTAATCCAACCATCACGCCCAATCCATGAGAGTGAACATTCTCATGTCTCCATCAACTGTTTCTCAAACATCAGCCACATCCTCGACTCATCAAGAATCCATAATCCCATGCTCAGGTCCATGGAAACTCCATCCATCTGCAACATGTCATGATGCTTGATGCCAAGCCATCCCTGCACCATCAATCATACCTGCTCAACATGTTTAAGGGCTCACTGCCATGAGCAGCTAACAATGAGCCCCATCTTCTATGTCATCTAAGAAGATGTAGAGGGAGAAGAGCCTGAAGGCTCTCCCTCACTAATCAACTCAATCCATCTGTCAGGATCCTCAATCTCCATCCTTTGTAGATATGCCTCCCGATCTTCCTTCTGGATATTCGGCCTCACATATACCTCATCAACATCATCATCATCGTCCTCCACTAGCTCTAGCCTTCTTGACAAGTCCAAGATGCTATCTGAAAGTGATCTAATGACCAATGACTGCTCCACAAGCTTTGCCTCAACAGTGGACAACCGCTTGTTCACCTTTTCCTTATCCTCCATCTGCATTCCTCCTAATTTATGATCAGGTTTTGTCACACCAATGGTTGGAACACCAATGGGCACATCTTCCCTTCCATCATAAATGAAGAGTTTCCTCAAATGTGGTACCACCATAGCCTCAAATTGTTTCATGAATTCCATCCCCGATATAGCCTCATAGTCATCAATCCGCACTATAGTGAAGTCCACCTTCCCGGTCCATTCACCAAGTGTAGTGTCCACTTTTTCAACTATACCAAGAATTCCCATAGGAGGAGAATTCACTGTCTTCATTTGTGCCTTCACCGGTACAAATTTCAGCCCAATCCTTCTCGCCGTATCTTCACTCATGAAGTTGTGTGAAGCCCCACTATCCACCATAGTGAGTACATCATCACCTCCAACCTTCATCTGAACATACTCCAACCTGTTTCTTTCCAGATCTCTTCTAGAGGTCACTTCCGTAGTAGCAGAAGCACCAAGTATCTGCATCATCCCCACAGAAGCATTATCATCATCATCAGATTGTGCAGCAGCGGCCACCTTTGGTTTAGAGGGACAATTCTTCACCACGTGTGGTCCTGCACATATCCAACATTTCAAAGGCTTCTTCGCTTTCGGACTATCATCCGATTTCGAAGCATCATCCTTCTTCTTTTCTTTTGGCTTGTCGGACTTCTTTTTCTCATTAGAAGTCTCATCGTAATGATCCACCAACCTATCAACCGCAGCAAAAGCCTCCTCAAGTGTTCTGATCTTCTGCCTCTTCACCTCATTGCGTGCCCAAGGCTTCAACCCAATAATGAAGTTGAACACCTTGTCCCTTTCCGCCATGTCGGGAAGTTCCAGAGCTGCACTTGAAAACTCTCGCTGGTATGCTTGTAGGCTTCCGGTTTGCTTGATGAACTTAATCTTCGTCCTTGCTTCCCATGTTTCATCTTGAGGACTGAAATGGGTCTGCAAAGCCTTCTTCATGTCATCCCACGAAGTGATGTCATCAGCACTGCCATTGACAATCTGATCCACCCTCCTTCGCCACCACATCTTAGCATCCTTTGTCAAGAACTGAGCAGCCACCTTGACTTGTGTCTCACCATCAGGTAGACTCAATCGTTCCAAGTACTGTTCCATGTCCCATAGAAAGTTGCCAAGAGTCTTTGCACTCCTTGTACCATCATAAGATTCCGGTTCTTTGACTTTCACATGAGGCACTCCTCCAACTGAGTTATGCCTCACGGCCTTCTTCAATACCGCAATCTCATCCTTGGCTTCATCAAGAGATTTGTTTACCTTGTCAAGAGTTCCTTTCAAGTTCACGATCTCTGCAAGACCCTGATCCCTTGCTTCTTCAACCTCCTTGACCCTTACTTCAAGTTGTGTACACATAAGATCAGTGTACTCATACTGTGCTCGGAGTTCATCATGTTGTACTCGGAGTTCTTCAAGCTCTTCCTTGGTCTTCAAGTTGGTCTCCCGCTCACTAGCAAGTGAGTCCATCTTTTTATCCCAAGAAGTCTCCAAAGCCTCCATCTTTTCAATCACCTTTTCAATGAACCCAAGAGTAGTATCCTTCATTGTGTCCTTTGTGTGACTAGACCCAGCCTGAGAATCAGCTGCCATTTCTAACAACTTCTTGCTTTTCTGCAATCTAGTTTCAACCATTCAACAGCTTCCCAAGTTACCTGCAATAGAACCAACCCTTGTTCCACTTTGTGTGAAACGGTTTCCTTCACCTGCAAGAACCTGTCACGAGCAACCCTGCTCACCAGCTCTAGACCGAGCTCTGATACCACCTGTCACGCCCCCAAGCCTACGGTAGTCTTCCAACTATGCCCGGCGAGGTGCGGCACCACCGTGCACTTTCTTTTTAACAATACTCATGCACATGGACTACGCCTACTTCACATTATCATACTTAGTTTGTGTTTTGCAACCAAGTAAAATGCATTAGCCTTTATAATTAATGAAGCCCATACTCATTCATTATCCAATATGCAATTAACCAAGACAATAACAATTGCACACAAGTATAAAGGGAGGGGCAAATCCCGAACAAGTTTGCCCGATGACAATATATTATGATAATCTTCAATAATACATCATACAAGTGTGCTTGGCAAAATCCAAGCCAACACTTAGCAATATTTACAAACAAGGCAAAGACAACCTTTTACAACCATGTGCCAACCTCTTACGGTAGGAGGGTGCTCACCCGAGACACCAAGAACTCCTCCTCTCAGTTCTGCACAAAACTGCCTTACAACCGTGTACTGTCGTCCTACAATCAGCTCCCGGTAAAACTGCGCACTTTACCCTTCAGCGCATGAGGTATGCGCACTTACTGCGCCTTCCTTTTACCCCTTGCTCGATGTAGAGAGATATGCGAAGTTCCTTGTTCGAACTGTCCTCCAAATGAGCTCCAACCTTGTTGTATTTATACCCACTCTGTGCGTAGTTTAGGAGGGGTGTCCAGCCTTAAGGCCGACCCCCATACCCTTCGCTCAACGCCCAAACAATACTCTAATACAAGTCGGCTTGCTTCTATTTGGCTGCGCATATAAGCATGGCTCCAACACTTAGTCTAATTTTAAGTGTCGCATTGTTCGTCGCATTGTGTCATTCTTTCGTCGCATATATGGCTTGTATATATGGCTCGGCTGTTCGTCACATTTGCTGCGCCCGTTTGCTATTGAACCACGCCCGCTCACTGTTGAACCATGCCCGCTCGCCACATAACCGCGCCCGCTCATCGTGCACGGGGCGCCCGCCCGTCGTGCACGCCTGCCCGGGTCGCGTTGACCGCGCCCGCTCGCCGTAGAACCATGTCCACTTGCCGGGTGACCGCACCCGCTCGTCGCACCGCCCGCTCGTCGGGTGACCGCACCCACTCGTCGTCAAACCGCGCCCGCTCGCCAGGTGACCGCACCCGCTCGTCGTGCACGAGCGCCCGCCCAACGTGCAAGGGCGCCCGCCCGTCATGCGTGCCTACCCGGGTCGTGCCCACCGCTCGTTTGTCATGCAAAGGGGTGTCCGCCCGTCGCGTTCACCGTCCGCCCGTCGTGTGAAGGGGCGCCCGCCCGTCGCGTGCCTGCCCGAGTCGCGAGGGCCTTACACGCCCGGTTGTATCATTGCTTTGATTGGAGTTTGAAATACAGAGATAGTTGAGGAGGAGCTTGAAACATTTGGGACAATGATGCCACCACGCTTTCTGCTCTTTGCTGTCCCAACCCACACGATGCATATCAGCTAGACGCTTCATGTGCTTAGGGATCACTTGTAGTAGTTCATTCGGGGCTTGCTTGTTTCGTTATAAAATGAGCCTTTGAACATAAATATATGCACTTATGTGTGCTAGGTATCGGTTGTTATTCATTTTGTTTATGTGCTTGGGATATTAAAAAAATTTATTAATAAAGATATTGAGAGGTTTATTTTACAGTTCATTATGTGTGTCATCAAAATTGAAATTTTGCTCATGTGGATTAAAATAAAAAAATCTAAAAATCTAAAAATTAAAAAAAATAAATTAAATAACAATACAAAACATTTAAATAATATAGTCTCATAAAAATATTTGTGGGTGAAGAAATTGGATCCCTCTCGGCTCATGTTAGATCCGAATTTAAGATGAATCTTATAATTGCACATATGTGCAAAGGGATCAATTGTCATTTATTTATTTTTGTTTATTTAATTAGTTAGAACACATTATTATTACTAGTCTAGATCCATCTTAATAATTCTGGATCTAGTAAGCACGGAGAGGGATCAAATATATTTTCACTCCAAAAGAGATTTGCATATCAATAGATTTGATCCCTCTTGCGCTTGGTAGATGGAGAGTTAAGATAGATCTAGGCTTGTTTAATTTCCCTCTTGGTTATATTCCAATGAATATGTGAAGTTTGTAAAGATATATATAATTGTACATATGTGCAAAGAGATCAACTGTCATTCATTTATTCTTGTTTATTTAATTAGTTAGAACACATTATTATCACTAGTCTAGATCTATCTCAACTCTGTATCTAGCAAGCAATCAGAGGGATCAAATCCCTTTTCACTCTAAGATATGATGGATCTAGGATGGTTTAATTCCCCCTTTAAAGAGGCTATATTCCACATCAATACCATGGGTCAATAACATGGGTTCTCAATACCATGAATCATTTTTATTTTTATAGGATTATTATTATTTTGCTATTTTTTTTTTACTTTTTTATTTTTTTAATCCAGTTGAAATGTTTACATTACATTAATTTAATTTATTTAATTTTAATTTTTATGTAATGTGACTTAATCAAAATGTTAAATGTTACATTACAACATCTCTATTATACATGGTTGGAGAGCTCCTCCCAAGACAACAATTATAAGCCAAACTAAATCCATCTTAACTTGGGGTCTACTAAACATCAAAATAAATCTACACATACTTAATTTCTTAAAATATCTTAAATAAATATTATTTTTTTTTATATTATTTATTTGTATGTTTATATGAATTATTTATCAAATAAAATATCTTAAATAAATATTATTTTTTTTTATATTATTTATTTGTATATTTATATGAATTATTTATATTGATAAATGTGTATATTCTAAAATAGAAAAGAAATTTCCAAAAATTTAAAAATAAGTATATATTTTATATTTTACTGTCTAATATAAAAATTATTTGCAAATCAATAATAAAGGTTTTAAATAATTTTCTTTTATACACTTTTATGGGACTAGAAAACCACTCAAATTCTTTTTGGGCTTCTAGTGATTCCGATGATTCTCTATGGTTGTAAGAGTTTGGGCTTCTAGTGATTCCGGTGATTCTCTATGGTTGTGAACTATGGGTTAGCAGTACATCCAACATGCAGTGGAGACAAATTGAGAAAATTCAGAAGCATTTGATTACAAACAAATTCAAGATTAAAAGTGCAGTTCCTTATATTATCTTGTTAAGTGAAAGAGGGGCTGCTCATATTGAAGCAATTACTATGGTGCGAGTCATAAGGTATTTAAAAAAAAAAGTAAATGGAAGAGAGTAGATGGCCTAAGGGTATATTTAATGACAGATTGTGAAAAAAAAAAAACTTGGATGTAACAAAATAACAAATGGTTTAGTAAATAGGGTATTTGCTTGAACACGTGTCCCATAAACAACAAAGAGATAAATTTTTTTGTTATGGATAAGTTCCACAAGCATATTTGGGATATGGAGCTAGGAAGAAAGAAAAAGTACTATATTGAAGTGTTTAATCCCACTCATAGTCATCAACCAAATGCATACATAGAGGCCAATATCTATTGGAGAGCCAAAATTCTTATTGCTCAGTTAAAGACTAATTCTCATCAACTCCATTGTGAAACAGGGTGATGGAAAAGGCCAAAAGAAGTGTGGGAGGAAAGAGTATGCATTTTTTACTTAACAAAGCCCGGACCTAATATAAGGGAGACCCAGGATCAATTCTCATAGCTACCACTATAACACCAAGAGTATATCCAATAACCTACAAGCTAGATATACTAATTTCTTATGATATTGGCAAAAAGCCGAGACTCACGCTAACGGGGGAGCCTACTCCTTGATCCGCGCACCATAATAGGACAATATACTCAATGCAATTTGAATCCTGACCTCGTGGGTTTCACCCAATGAACCTAACCACCTCACCACACATCGTTGTATTAATAATAGTGTTTTTTTTTTTAATTTGAAAGAAAATAAGAGGCTTTAGGCAGTGCCAATGGGCATGGCCTACTCCAAGCGACACCATTATCAGCGCGCAAGTGAACAACGTGGTGGGTCCACTCTCTCTTGTCATTTCTATTTAGATTTATGCATATCTAACTTTATTTATCAAATACCACTATTAATTTGGGATTTTTTTTATATATTTTAAAATGAGAAAGATAAAGTTAGGATGGTTTTGTGGGATCCATTTTTTTGGGTTGCAATTGTGAATGTTTTTCATTGAATTTTAAGTTATATAATTTTGTAAAATACTGCAGGGAGTATTAAGTTAAAAAATGCTTTTTACTTAAATTTATAAATGTGTCGTATTTATAAAAAAAATATTTTATTTTTATTTATTTATCTATTTAATTTTATTTTTTAAATTAATGTAAAGAATGAAATATTTTATGTATGATTGAAATTTTTTTTATTTATTATTATTAATATTTTTTATTTTTTAATGTATATATTATTTTATTACTTTTAAATGTAATATTAAGGGATAATAGATTTCCTAAATTAAGTTGTAGAGTATTTTTAAGCCCAATAATAATGTTATATTTTAATTCATAAATCTCAATTAAGGAAATTCAAATAAATTTTAATAGTTCAAATTTAGCATCAAAATAATGAAGAAATCTTTTTTTCCAAAGAGTTTGGATTTAATGATGGAAGACAAGGAATTTTTTGCCACTAGACAAGGAAGATCTAGTTCACATGAGGTCCTAGCCTCAAGCAGTATGAGAATCTTGAGGTAGTGGTGGCATTTTTTGTTTCACATAGAGAGGTTATATTAAATGTTCCCATCGCACTTGCATACATAAGTGGATCACATCCTAGTCCCATGTCCTCCATTTTAAATCCCCATGTTAGATGACAAGGAGACATAATCCCTTGGGAAAAGAAATGGTGCCACAATCTCTTGACCGTTGAATGAGGGCACATTCAGTGCAAGGACATGTTCTTCATAGCTCACATGACCCTTCAACACATAAGTGGATTACAACCCACTCCCATGTCCTTTTTAAAACCCCATATCAGGTGACAAGACGACATAATCCCTTGCATGGGGCCACACTTTGTTCTCCTGTTGAATGTGGGGACACTCAGTGCAAGGACATGTTCTTTATAAATTGTATATCTAGTGCCATGAACGTTCGTGAAGGGGAAGGTTTTAACATGATGGATTTTTCCATTATGGTCACTCACTTAACATTGATCGAACTATAGAATAATAGGTCCCCATGTTATACCATGAATGTGAGGGATCATGCTAATTCTTATGTGTCATGTTTTGCTAGACTTAATATTATTCAAATCAACCTTTCTCAAATGTCAACCTCCTTAATCTTTGCACTTGCTATGGTAACTTATCTCACTTTCAAATCCTTCTACTTAGTCCCTATGTTTTAGTTCTAATCTTCATTCACCTATGGGTCTCTTCTATCACAGTTTCCTGATTTTGTTTTCTGGGTGGAATTTCAATGGAAAGAGGAAAGCACAACTACAGTTGGATAGATCCCCACCAATAACCTCTCACTCGGGCCCAACATGAAGCTAAATCCTCGAAGGCCATATTTAACTAGTGCACTGCTCTAGCAGCCCAATAATCCATTGAAATGGATGAGGTGGAGGCTCAATTGTAACAAAATTCCATGCATGATGAAGAAGTTTTCGAGCAAGTTTCATTGTAGTGCCTAGACACTAGTACCTCCAAAACTTGTGATATTATATATTTCAAGGCTTTGAATCTATATTGACAATTTTTAAAAGAAAATAATGGACTTATAACTGAAAGAAGTGAGGAATACAATGTCATTCTTCTTCAATTAAATGAATTCCAATGACAAGTCAAGGAAATAGATAGGAAGGTTTCTACTCCAAGACAAGTAAATATGGACACTAAACTTCCAATACCCAAAGTTGCATTTGTCTAGTTCACTGAAGTTAAAGAAAACACTACTCAAGTTAAATCATATTCTATCTAGCCTTTTTTGTAAATTTCTTATTATAAGAAGCATAGATTCCCCTATCAATATACATAAGCCCATAAAAAAATTCTTCTACAAAATACACCTCAAATTTGAAGTTTGTATCTCTAATTTTTCCACTAATAATTCTACTCAAACAATATGAATTAAAGGAGAAAACGATACAAAGAAAAAGAATGAAGCTAATAATCTTATTTCCTTAATGGGGAATTAGCAACACATACTCTGTACTCTTTAACTTTTCTCCCCAATATGCTAAATCATACCTCTAACTTTATTTATTAAAAAAAAAAAAAAAAACAAAAAAACCACTTTTGCTTAGATTTTTTTTTATTAATACAATTATTTATTATAAATTTATTTAATGAAACTTATATGGAAAATGAAATTATGTGTTCAATCGTTCTACCTTAATATATATTTTGAAACTCAATAAATTATGAAAGATAAAATTAATTAGTTAATTTTTCTAAATCATATATTGACTTAATCTATCATGTGGGTTTTTTATTATTTTATAATTAACTTTCTTCCATTCGATCATAATTCAAGTATATAAAAATACTAAATAATATCATTATTGTTGTGCCTTACCATAAGAGAAATCATATTAGCGATAATAAAGATCGTAATGTAGTATTTTTTTCTATCAAAATTAACCAAAATAAATCTTCTTCCTATGTATCGTTATGCCAAGGCTATTATCTGGCATAATTATCAGAAAAATTGCATACAATCAGTTGGGAGTGCTAGTAAACCACCATTGTGAAACATATAAGAAAGTAAAACAGATTTCAGTAACCATAAACATGAAATAACAAGACACTTGGGCGTACATCATTCTTCAAAGGAAGTAGTCGGGTGGGATCCTGAATACTTGGACCTGCTAGAGTGTCTCCCACACTGAAGATGCCTCCCAATGTGGGCCAAATGTGTACCCAAGCTAACCACGAAAGAGTGTTGGTGTTTCAGAATTTGTTGGATGTTGTTGAGGTAGGATATGATTTCATTGCATCCTCTTTCTTTTCTTTGATGACATGACCCAATAGGGTTGTCATTTGCCAATTTAGAGTTATGAAGTGAAAATACTAGTTATCGTGACCTTTAATGTGGCTAATATTTGAGACCCAGTCAAGACTTCCACTTGAATTTTTAATGTAGAGTGGGCATTCTAGTCATTTGCATCCTAGGCTTCAAATTAACAAATATCATATTGTACTTTAGGAGGGGTGATTGAAAGATAGGTTCCTACTATAGATCGGGCTTGGGTCTAAGCTCTGGATTTACTTATGGAACCTTGGGCTCCAAAATTATTCCTTAGGCACATCGTTGCCTTGACATGGCACTAAGTAAGGGCCAAAACCTAGCAAGATAAAATTCAAGAAATAGGTGCAAGTTTGGGGATTGAGAGTGAGAGGGAGGCCATTATAGAACGACTGAATTATAAAGCATATAGGGTGTTGAAAACTAGAAAATTACTGAGAGTGGGGCTAGATTAGTAATTGGGTCATTTTAAAATTACCAATTTTGAATTATTTTAACAACCTTTTAATTTTTTCTTTTATAGTTAGCATAGTTTTATGGATGTTTAGAAATCAACCATGAATTCAAAAGCATACACACAAGACTTACATTCAACACATGTAGACACTAGATATAAGTCGAAACCCATAAAGGGAGAAAACCATAAATTTTTGTTATGACGTAAAGGCAAGAACCCACTCCCTCTTTTACATCAATTTTGTAGGATTCTACCTATAGGAGGCTTCAACCTCTCATTTCTTCTACAAACTACTTGTCAGGAGTACCCACTCCCTCTTCTTACAAGATCCAACCTATTCTTTTCCAGGTTATTACCTGAAAGGAGACACCAATCCCATAACAAGATTAGAAATTTACCTGGTTTACCTAGTCCTTCAATGCATAGTTCTTCTTTTTCTTTGGATTTGTTCTGCACTCTATCCCTACTCCCTTTACATCTCATTATCTCCTTTGCTCCTCTTTCTTTTTCTCTCTTTGCTAGGAAATTCATCAATTTGTTCTCACAAAATTCAATTTACTAGAAGTTCTATAATCCAAAAATGTATCCTTTTATATACATAGCTTGTTGACTATTTGTATTCCAATGCAGTGATCTGATGTGAAAATTTTCATCTTTGAATTCCAAGGATATCTCTTTGTGGTCTACCTATTCATTTCCAACTTTGAAGATCAATCCAAGAAAAATGGACATCGTACTATTAAAAAAAATTGAAGTAACATAAGCCAACACCAATGATTGCATAAGCCAAGCCCGTAAATTTCTTTATCCATACTACATGACACAAATGTTGATTACCCATTGATATTATGTGATGCGAACATTGATTTTCATCTAAGAATATGGGCTACAAACGCATATAACTAGGCTTTAATATGTGTTCATTCTTTGAATTAGAGAAATTTTAGTTTTCTTCACCCAAAACTACAACAACTTCAAACTCAACAACCTCAAACACTTATGAAGTACCTTCAACGCTAGCAACATGATCATGTGAATTAGATTGTAAGATTGATACTAATTAGTGAGTTCATGGCTTGGTTATAAGTCTGGAGAGTGCACTTCTTAGAAATGTAAATTCAACATATAACATACTATAAGACATGAAAATATTCATGTTTAATGGAAATAAAACATTCTCACTCTACGAAGAGGGATCAAATCTCTTTTCACTCGAAAAGAGATTTGCATATCAACATTTGGTAGAATCAGAGTTAAGATGGATCTAGGCTGGTTAATTTGCCCCTTAAATATGATATATTCCACATGATTATGATTATTATTATTTTGCTATTATTTTACATTGATTTTTTTTTACCTAGTTAAAAGGTTTACAATACATTACATTAATCTTTTATTTAATTTATTATGTTTTTTTATTTTTATTTTTATGTAATTTGACTTAGTCAAAATGTTAATCATTACATTATAACATCTCTACCATAGTGGGATGGAGAGCGCCTCTCAATGCAACAATTATAAACCAACTTAGATCCATCTTAACTACGGATCCTAAGAGGGATCAAATGTCTTTTCACTCTAAAAGAGTTTTGCATATCACAAAATTTGATCTCTCTAGGCCCTTAGTAGATCCAAAGTTAAAATGGATCTAGGTTGGTTTAATTTTCCCTTTAAATAGGCTATATTGCACATGATTACCATGGATCAATACCATGGATCATTTTTATTTTTATTATTAATTTTTTTTGATGGAATAGGTTATATTGCACATGATTACCATGGATCAATACAATGGATCATTTTTATTTTTATTATTAATTTTTTTTGATGGACTTAAAATGTTTATCTTGCATTACATTAATATTTTTATTTAGTTTAATTTAATTTTTATCTATATTATATTACAACATCTTTACCATACTGAGTTGGAGAGTACATTTAAATAAAATAATGAAATATATATATATATATATATATATATGAAAAAAACCATGAAGTTATGATAATTAATTTGGAAGAGAGCTAGAGTTTTATAAAGAAGAATAAGTGTTGATGCAATTAAATTGGATAAGTAAGTGAAATGCAAGTATATAATGAATTTGGTTAGCTAAATTAGCCTTTATAACTTTAGTGGTTTTTTTGGAAGTGACAAATATTACAAGATAGGTATAGTTACAATTTGGTATGAAAAAATATTTAATTATATTTAATTGTTTATTTATATATATTATAATTAAATTGGAGAAGTGAGATGCACGTAGATAATGAATTTGGTGAGTCAAATGAGCCTTTATAACTGTAATGTTTTTTTGGAAGCGAAAATATTATGATGTAGATATAGTTACAATTTAGTATGAAAATTTATTTATATGTATTTAATTAATTATTTATTTATATTATTTATGTGTATGTTATATTTATATGGAGAAATGTGTATATTTTTTTTTATTAAGTTTGGTAGGACTTTTTTATTTTCAATTTTATATGTTTATTATTCACTCCGCAATGGGGGAGGGTAGTACAAGATTCAAATTCAAGATCTCAGGTTGGGGGAGGGTAGTACAAGATTCAAACTCAAGATCTCTAGTTCGGTGAGACTTCATTCCACGGCTAGTACAAGATTCGAACTCAAGATCTCTGGTTCCATGAGACTTCATTTCACCGCCATCACCACAACGGACAAGTAATATGTATATTTTAAAATAGAAAAAAAAATAAAATTTTAATAATAAAAATATATTTTATTATTGATTTTCTTTCTAATTTTTATTATATAATACCAAAATTACATAAAAATAAATAATAAAAATTTTAAAGTTTGATACCACTACTACTAGTAGAAACTGAACTCAAAGTCCCAGACGGCAACCACAAAAACTGAAGTCAAAATCCCAGACCGCAACCATTCAAAGTAAGAACCTTTCGAATTAAGCCCCATTGACAAAGGTAAAGTATTGTTTTTTAAAGATGGAAAGAAAAGAAGACGCTTCAAGCAGGGCCGATGGGCACCATTACAAGCACGCAAGTGAACAGCGTGGTGGGTGGGCTCTCTCTTTTCATTTGTATTTTGATTTATGGAAATCTAACTTTTTGTATTGTGAAATTTGTGATCAGATTTATCAGATACCGCTAATTTTTTTTTAGTATTTTAAAATGAGAAAGACAAAGTTGATATGGTTTTGTGTGAGTTTTTTTTGGTTGAAATTGTGAATGTTTTTCGTTGAATTTTAGGTTATATAAATTTTTAAAATAGTGTGGAGAGTATTAAGTTAGAATGTTTTTTTATTTAAATTTTATGAATGTATTTAATTTTATATAAAATTGATGTAAAATTAAAATAAAGATTGAAATATTTTATGTATAATTTATATTGAAAGATTTTTTTTTGTTATTAATATATATATTTTTTTTAATGTATATATTATTTGATTATTTTTAAATGTAATATTATGGGATATTATTTTTTTTATACTAAGTTGTAGAGTACTTCTAAGTCTAACAATAATGTTATATTTAAATTCATAAATCTCAATTAAAAAATTAAAATACATTTTAATAGTTCAAATTTAACATCAAAGTAATGAAGAAATCTTTTTGTCCAAAGAGATTTGATTTAATGGTGGAGGACAAGGAGTTTTTTGCCATTGGAAAAGGAAGGTCCAGTTCACATGAGGGCCTAGCCTCAAGCCATATGGGAATCTTGAGGTAGGGGTGGCCTTTTTTGTTGCACATAGAGAGGTTATATTAAATGTTCCCATCACACTTGCACACATAAGTGGATCACATCCCGCTCCCATGTCCTCCTTTTCAAATCCCCATGATCGATGACAAGGAGGCATAATCCTGGGAAAAGAGATGGTGACACACTCCCTCCTCCCGCTGAATGGGGACACACTTAGTGCAAGGACATGTTCTTCATAACTCCCATGACCATTCAACACATAAGTGGATCACAACCCACTCCCATGTCCCTTCAACACATATGTGGATCACAACCCACTCCCATGTCCTCCTTTTTAAAACCCCATATCAGGGGACAAGGATACATAATCCCTTGGAAAAAGAGATGGTGCCACAGTTCATTCTCCCATTGAATGGGGGAACACTTAGTGCAAGGACATGTTCTTTATAACTTGTATATCTAGTATCACGAAGGTTCATGACGGGGAAGGTTTTAGCATGATGATTTTTTCCATTATGGTCACTCACTTAACATTGATCGGCCTCTCGAACAATAGGTCCCCATGTTATGCCATGAATGTTAGGGATCATGCTAATTCTTTTGTGTCATGTTTTGCTAGTCTTAACAAGGATAATTTTAGGGGCGAATGTTCGCTCTTTGACGAAATTAAGGGGTTTTAAATTTTTAGTGGGCGAATATTTTGTATCATAATACATTTTTACAAATCACCTCAAATAGCCCACCTTATTTTAAGGGAGAGGGTAAAAAAGGTAAATTTAGCCCTTGAAATTAGGACTTACAACCTTCCATTCACCCATTTTCAAGAATATGTTTTATTTAAGTGAATCCGTTCGCCCATTTTCAAGAATAGGTTTTATTTAAGTAAATCCTATGGGCCAAATACCATATTTACAAAAGAGGTATGGTAAATTAATAAAAATATAAATAAATGAGAGGTATGGTAAATAAATAAAACATTTTCTATATTTACTCTATAAGTCACCTTATATACATGTAAGGGTGTAAACAAATAAAAATATAAGTAAAATGGAGGTATGGTAAATAAATAAAACGTCTTTTTATACTTACTCAAAAGGTATGGTAAATAAATAAAAATATAAATAAACTAGACGTATCGTAAATAAATAAAACCTCTTTTTATATTTAGTCCATAACCCTCGTTCTATTTATGAAGGCTCAAGAAAGAGGTTTTATTTAAGTGAATCCTATGGGCCAAATACCATATTTGTAAAAGAGGTATGGTAAATTAATAAAAATATAAATAAACGAGAGGTATGGTAAACAAATAAAACATTTTTTTATATTTACTCCATAAGTCACCTTATATTTACGAACACTCAAAAAATGGGTTATATTTAGGTGAAACCTATGCCCAAAATACTATGGTACAAATACCATGGACTAGATTGTTATTAATACCATGCAAAAAACCATTATTAACCCTAATATTAGAATTAATAAAAATAAAAATGGCACATGGTATTGACCCATGGTATTCACCAAAATGGCACATGGTATTGACCCATGGTATTCACCTGGAATGTAGCCTATTTAAATGGGGGAATTAAACTAGCATGTAGCCTATGCTAAGATTCACTAGGACTTTACAAAGTTTTATTATTTAGTGAAAGACTCGTAAGATCTTACAAGATTTTATAATTGAGTAAAATATTCGCCATGCCTGGTGAGAGATTCGCTAAAAAATTATATATACATATTATATTATTGATCACATCGCCTTCCATTTTTCCTATATACCATGGAGATTCGCCCATTTATTATATTTATAAATTTAGGGGGGGTTCTTAAAATTTTCCCTGAGTCTTAACATCATTCAAATCAACCTTTCTCAAATGTCAACCTCCTGAATCTTTGGACTTGGTATGCTAACTTCTCTCACTTTTAAATCCTTCTACTTAGTCCCTCTGTTTTAGTTGTAATCTTCATTCACCTACGAGTCTCTTCTATCATGGCTCCTTGATTGTGTTTTCTGGGTGGAATTTCAATGGAAAGAGGGAAGTGAAACTATAGTTGGATAGGTCCCCACCAACAACCTCTCACTTGAGCCCAACATGAAGCCAAATCCTCGAAGGTCGTATTTAACTAGTGCACCCCTATAGCAGCCCAATAATCCATTGAAATGGATGAGGTACAGGCTCAGATGAAACAAACTTTCATGCACGATGAAGAAGTTTGTGAGCAAGTTGCATTGTAGTGCCTAGACACGAGTACCTCCAAAACTTGGGGTATTATATATTTCATGTCACTGAATCTATATTGACAAATTTTAAAAGAAAATAATGGACTTATAACTGAAAGAAGTGAGGAATATGATGTCATTCTTCTTCAATTAGATGAATTCCAATGGCAAGTCAAGGAAATAGATAGGAAGATTTCTACTCCAACGCAAGTAAAGATGGACACTAAACTTCCAATACCTAGGATTGCATTTGTCTATGTCATAAAATCTAAAAAAAACACTACTAAAGTTAGATCATAATTTATCTAGTCTTTTTTTGTGGATTTCTTACTATAAGAAGCATATATTCCCCTACCATCACTATACATAGGCTCATAAAAAATTTCTTTGGAAAACTACACTTCAAATTTGAAGTTTTTATCTCCAATTTTTCCACTAATAATTATACTCAAGCAATATGAAAAAAATAATAATAATAAATAAATAAATAAATCTTATGTTGTTTCCTTAAAAGGAAATTAGCAACCCATAGTATGTACTCTTTAACTTTTTTTCCATTAATGCTCAATTATAGCTCTAATTTTATTAATAAAAACAATAATTTTGTTTAAATTTATTTTTTGTTAATACAATTATTTATTATAAATTTCTTTAATGAAACTTAAATGAAAAATTAAATTATGTGTTCAATCGTTCTACGACCTATACTAAACCAATTAATTTTATTTTTTATCTTTTATTATTATTTATCATCTTAATATATTTTTGATAAATTATAAATTATGAAAGATGAAATTTTTATTTAATTTTTCTATATCATATATTGAGTTCCATTGATCTAATCTATCTTGATCTATCTGGTGGAAATTCTTTTTGTTTATTAATTTTTTTTGTTTATTAAATTTTTTCCATTAGATCACAATTCAAGTATTTAGAAAATACTAAATAATATGATAATAATATGATTATTGTTGTACCCTGTCACAAAGGAAATTATATTAGTGATAATAAATGTAATATAGTGTTATTTTGTTTATCAAAATTAACCAAAAAAAAAATTGCTTTCTATGTATTGTTATGCCAAGACAAATGTCCATGATTATCAGAAAACTTACATACAATCAGTTGGGTAGTGCTAAAAAATGTAAGCTATCATTTCGAAGCTGTACCGATTACCTGTTCTTTTGAAGTAGCAAAAAATCATTCAATTTTGAAAAACATTCATTCATAATACACCTTTCTTTTGGAGCATATTTTTGACACTTTAGAAAACCTACATACAATTAGCAAAAAATAATTCAATTTTGTAAAACGTTCATTCATAATACACCTTTCTTTTGGAGCATATTTTTGACACTTAAATTTTTATATGTGTAAAGTATGAACATTTTTTTAAATGCTAATAATCTCCATATTTTGAAAAGTGATGCAACATCAACTTTTAAAGGGATTATTTTTGACACTTTAGATTAAGTGGATAATTTTTTTTTTAAATCATACCGATTTTGAAAAGCATCAATATTTTTTTAAGACATATTTTTGACACTTTAATTTTTTTTTTATGTTCTAAGCATGCATAATTTCTTTTATTTTAATGTTGATTATTTAACCATTTTTCAAGTTGTTTGTTCCTCTTCTGAGTTTTCGTCCTATGATGTTTGTTTTTTGAGGGTTTTTTAAACATGTATTTTTTGTTTTTCTTTGCAATGTTTTTTTATCATAAAATTTTAATTTTTTTTACAAAGTAAAAAAAATAACATTAATATTTTGAGGTTGAGATCTTTTATATATTTATATATTGTTAATTAATACTTCAATACACATAATATAATAGTCACTAAAAAGTAATAATTTCAAACACTAAATACATATTTTGCATATAGATATAATTTAACAAATACAACATTTTTGTAAAAAATGACATGTTAAATAAAATATTTTTATGAAAAAATTGAATTAAAAAAAATTAGAAAAATAATTTTTTTATGAATTTTATATCAAAAAGACCAATTTTTGTTTGTTTGTTTTCAAAACACTAATTTAAATAAAATTTCAAGTAAAAATAACCAAAAGAAAAAGAGAAAAGAAAAAGAAAGAAAAAGAAGAAAAGAAAGAAAAATAAGATAAGAAAAGAAAAAGAAAGAAAAAGAAGAAAAGAAAGAAAGATAAGATAAGATTCAATCTAGAACGAATGTGCTTGTAATATGCTAACCTGGGCGAATATGTTTGTAATATGCTAATATGGGGCGAATATGCTTGTAATATGTTTCATTTGAGTCACAGATCGCGAAAGAGAGTAAAGTGATGAAACAAAAAAATATTTAGTTTTATCGCCCGTGAAATTTTGTTGGCGCTAGTAAAGTGGCGAGCCTGTGTGAAGTCAAAGAGCCACCGTTTCCACTCTCCGCTGTTACATGATGAATCAACGTCTTTCTCTAGCAACGCCCTGGCTGTCACTTCCCTCTCCCACCGGCTAATAGTGCGCCTGTGGTGTTAGCAGCCTTGGGGAAGTTGTACCCCTGAGGCATGTGGCGATGTCTTCACCTGGTTGGTGTTATACGTTAGCACAGGTGCAGCAGAAACAGAGATAAATAAACCAATGGCCAAACCATTTGTGAAATAGTTGGTATTTCTTACTTCTCCCTTTCACAATTCAACTTGTTTCGCTTCAAATATTTATTTGCGTATTGGGTGTTGCTGATGTTGCAGCTGAGAAAACAGGTTGGGCAATAGCGACACCGATCCTGGATCCATCCACTGATGAGAACACCGTGTTGAAACAAGGTGTCAACTACGCTTCGGGTGGAGGAGGCATTCTGAACGCCACCGAATATCTTTTTTAATAACTACTCAACAATCCTCACTCTGTCTGTTTTGTTTTCATTTTCTCGCCTATTGACTGCTTTTTTTGAAGGGTTCAATAATCTTTCAGCAAGGTGACTAAATTGTTGGGAAATAAATACTATACCATTTTTAAAAAGTGTTTGGTCTTTAATCATCCATGACTGTATCGACTCTTAAAAATTAGTTACTGAATGTTTCTGGACTCTGAAATAGTAGTTATTGAATTAACAATAGTTTCTATATTACATTATATCGAGACAAATTTAAAAACATGAACAAAATTTAAGATTTAGCGTCCATCGTTTACTTTTAATTTTCCTATTTAGTGAGTACAATAACGAGAATAATCTATTGCTTGATATTGTGTACTTTTCAACAAAGAACAAGTCAGCCACATATCTATATGCAAACACTCCTATTGTATTAGCATAAACATCATTTAACTATTAATATTTACTGAATTCTTTTTAGACAAGTTTGTATACATGTTTTTTTTTAATTCATTATTAATATTTAATGAATTCTTTTTAGACAAGTTTGTATACATGTTGTTTTTAATTCATTCTTAAATTCATAAAGTGGAGGGATATTTGATATTTGTTGATAGGAAAATTGTCAATGAAGTTAATTTTGTATCTATTTTGTTTGAATTTCACACGTTGTTTTATTTATTATATATTTTTGTGAATTTGCAAAAAACAAAAAAATTAGTTAGAGATTAGGAGTGTAATAGTAATGACATTATAAATTTATTAAGAAAATTGTCATTGGAGCACAATTATATTTAATTTTACTAAACTAAGGAAATAAACAACAAATATTTACTAAACTAAGGAAATGAAGTTATTTAGTAAAGCAAGCGAGCATGAATATTATTTTTAGTTACACCTCATCGACGAAATCATCCAGTTTTCCACCTCACCCCTGTCATATTATCCACATCACCCCCTGTCATGTCACTCCATACACTTGTCACCTCTAGATTTAAATCCGTTTTCCCTCACACTTTTCTCATTTTGCCATAAAATCTTGTTTTCCATTCTCATAAAGTACATTTCCTATTATGTTTCCGTGCATCTACAAGCACATCCACGTCTGTCAGCTTATCACACTTGGATTTCAACGTTAGCATTCAGTATCCAGGTATTTATATATTGTGTCCACCCACTCAATCCCTTTAAAATGTCAAAGAAAGCTTCTCTAACTGGCTCTGCAACTCACATTCCCCTCATGGACATAGAGAGGGATATCTTTGACCCTGTTTTCCCCTTAAATTTGATGGAACTCCACCGAAATGTCCTAGCTGATCAAATCGATTCCCCTGTATACATAACAATAGTAAAATCAAGTCTTTTCTCTGCTATAATTCCCCATACATATGTTTATCCTGAGTTTATCACTTGGTTAGATTCTGCAATGAATCCCCAGAAATGTTTTGTGATGAATGCAGTAGGAGAAAATATTTTTCAGACATCTGCTCTTCTAATTCAACAAGCCCTAGAATTTCCCTCTTCAAAACATTATACTACTTTTACAAAAGAAACCCTGGTAGCAAATTTTTAAAATTTGTTTGTTAGAAACTATACCCAATTATCTTTTTATCTTATGCCTTCAAGACAAGTTTTATCTACTGAACCAACTCAGTTTCCCCTGGAAACTTTTGATGAACATGTTAAACCAATTCTACAAGTAATTGTTGGGGTTTTGGGAAGGGATGATACTTTTGTGATTGACCGTGTTGTGCTAGGAATTTTCAATTTAATCATGCAGCCTGAAACTATTCTTGATATTCCAAATTTTGGGAAGGCTTGATAAACTCTCAGTTGTCAAATTTAAATCTTATTGGTTGCTTTAGCTTTCCATCACTCGTGTTTTATTTGTTCCTTTATGTTCATATGGAAAAATTTATGCTTTTAGGCCTAAACATAGTGGATGTTCATAAGAGGAGACAAGAAGACTCCCAAATTATGAATTTATTGAATATTTCACTACCTCTTTCATGTTAGTCATTTATTCCATCATAAACAATTATGTGCCACCATGTCTCTTACCAAAAGGTCAAACCTTCTTAAAAATTAGCAAAGATACCAAAGTTGGAGATTGGTTTCAATTTGAATATCATGTTGAGATTAGATTATATGGAGCAGAGGTTGCCCCTTAGAGGATTCCTTCTTTTGTGCCAATGAGATTGTTTTCTCTAGAATTCATTAGGCAAATTTTAAATGTGGATCATATTCATTTTGTACTAGCAAAGAGAGGTCATTTATTCAAGTTTCCCAAGACTATTGGGAATTTCATTGTAAATAATAGAAAAGCTATGGAAGAATTTGAGATAATACTTCGGGATATGTAGCAAGGGGAGAAATGGCCTTATGATCCTCACCATATCATTTCAAACAGAAGGGTAGAGAACTCTTATGCTTCCTACACCCATGAGTCCAGACCAGATATTGAGAAATTAGCCAATGGTGGTAAATATGAAATGGGAAGGGGAATGGAGATTGAAACTCCCCATACTATTGAAAAGAGCTTGAAGAGGGTAGTTGAAGAGATAATTGATTTAGATGAGGAAACTAGTCACAACTCTAAGAAGCCAAAATTACATGAAAAGAGGAGTTTGAGCCTCTAGTTGGAAGTTCATCTACTATATCTAGTTTTTAGTTGCAATTGGGAGAAGTGACATGCACAAATTCTTCCCTTGTCCCAGAAGAATCCTCACAAAACTCTGTTTCAGTTCTAAAAGAGATGTATAACCAAATTGAAGAGAAGAACAAGAACATAAAAGAAAATGTTGTGTCCTGCCTAGAAGCTTGGTCAATTTCTGAGTTATCATACTAGATTATTGTCAGCCATGGATTTAGAAAGAAATCATCTTAAATTATATTTTCTCACCTATATGCTTTAACTGTTTCTTCGTCAACAAGTTTCAAGACTGTAAATCTAACTGTGGATGCAGGGGAGATTCCATTTCCCGATAAAATTAACTTGCACAAGAAACCTAGAGAATTAATTTATAGTGATTTGAGTAAAGAATCCCTAGGAGAAAATAATAAAAAAGCTTTATTGGGAAAGGTTGTGAATTAGTTAAAGTTGGAAAAAGAAAATTCCAAAGCTTTGTTAACTCATAATGAAGGGTTGAAAAAATTATTTGTCAAAATTGGTGTCAATCCTGAAGATAGATCTGTTGTACATAAACTTTTACAAGGAGAAGAGACATAAATTCAGATTCTTAGAAAGAAGTTGAAATTGCCTGGTATAGAGCATGTCATCGCCCTAGAGGTGGCCCAAGTAGAGAAAGAAAAGGATATCTTGATCAGAGAGTTGTTGGAAAAGAAACAATGAAGTGGTTGCCTTAAAAGAAATGAATTCTAACTTACAGCAGAAACTGGATACTCATGTCTGCACCATCCTAGTATAGCGAGATCAGAGGATCCGATTAACAAATTGACCAAAGTTATGATGTAATTAAAAATTTCAGAAGATGAAATGAAAAAGATGAAAAATAACTTAGATGACACAACAACTCTTGGAGATTAAAGAAAAACATCTAACTATGGCAAAAGATAATGCATCAAAATATCAAAAGGATTATCATACAACTTGCAATGAAATTAAGGAATTGAGGGAAAAGGTAAAAGGCAATATGTTACTTATACAAGCCAGATAGATCACGTGGAATGATATTATTTAGAAAGTGAAAGCTATTTGGGATAGCATGATGATAATGGAAAAAGAAAAAATGATTGTCAGGGACCTGGGAAGCATAATTTCTTCTCATAAAGAGAAACGTCAACAATGTGCTCAACTGGCAAAAAAGATGATCAATTTTCTTAATTCCAATTCTTCTAAGGAATTAAGAAATATGCAAGTGGAAGACAGAAAAGAGCTAGTGTTGGAAATCAATAAGATGGTGCTGAAAAACTTGTACATAAAAACAAGAGAGGCTAAATTTTGGTGAAATTAGAGAGTCAATTATGAAGTTTAACAAAAACATTGATAAGAGAATGAGGGACAGATTTCCCTCCTGCTCGGACCAACAGGGAAGTATGATTCCTAGGAAACTTATGAAACTTTGTTGGTGGAGGCTAAAAGTAAAATTGACTCTTCTCATGAGAAAAAACAGTTCTCAAAGGGGAAACCATTGCCAATTATCTTCACAGGAATTTTCAGCTATTGTGGTTGGTTAAAACCCTTTTTATAGAAAATCCATCTTATAGCAGAATCACTAATTTCATAATGGCCCATACAAGGTTCATTAAATGCCCAAGTTCAGATCTCATTGTATGGAAGAAATGAAGAGCATGGATGTATTCAACAGTAGGAGCAACAAAAGATTGACCTTCAACAAGAGAGCCTGCACAGGAATCACAAGTCATCCAGTGAAAGATAGCCACCTGGATTTATTTTATCAAGTTTTGAAATATTGTATTTGTAATAATTACACAAATTTGGTTCTCAGTTATGTAAAAGTTCAAGTCCTCAAAAGGACCGAATAGGACTAAAGTAGTTGTTAAAGTAGTTTGTGTTGAAAAGTGTGCAACAAGAAATGCTTGTTGAGAGTGCAACAAGATGATGGAGCTTAGTGAAAAGAGTCGCCTTCACTAAGTGGGCTAGCATGCTATTTTTGGCGCAAGTCTATTTTTAGACATATGGATCATGTCTATGGATTGCAGGTTGCTGTTTATGGATGATTGGTCAAGTTTGGGAAAAATAGATGGACTTCTATTTTTGATCAAAGTGTGAGTGATCAAAGTCTATTTTTAGACTGGCTGTCAAAAATAGAAAAGTCAAATATTATTGTCTCATAATAATATTTGGACTATAAACTTGATCTTATTCTCTTGGAGCACTTCAGGATGAGCTACGGATGTGGTACATGCAGATCCCAGAGGGAAATACGTGGTTACGTATGGGATGACTAATATTTGAATGCAGGACTTCAGTTAGAACTCAAGTGAGTTGAGTTTAGTGGACTGGAGGTGCAGTTGATGGAGTTGTGTTCAGTTTAGCTTTGTTAAACTAGTTGTATTTAGTCTAACTGATCAATAGACTAGAAATGAGTTGGGTGAATTAGTTATTAATTAATTCACAAGTTATTAACTCATAATACAACTATAGAATACATCAGTTAACTTAGTTTCATGTCAGTGCATGTTCAGTTCAGCAGGGACAAGTGTTAGAGAATCAAATTGCTATCAGTTGTGACTATAGTTGTGCACCAGATCTTGCACAATCAAGGGATTGAGTGTGCCAATGAGTTTGCTCACGTATTTTCCCAGTATTGTAGCCTTTGCTCACGTCCAACAAAGTGTGAGTGATTATTTGAGGTGAAATACAAGTTTGGTAAGCCATTCTCATCAGTTCTTGAGCAGGTATTGAGCAGTGGAGGCAGGCAAGCAGCGGGGGAGATTTGGAGATAAGATCTGAGCTGTATTGTGTGTAACAGGTGGAGCTGGTACTGGATTGCTTGTGATAAGCATTGTACTTTGTAATGTTACATGATTCAATCAATATAATATACAGATAGTTGGGGTTTTTAGCGAGATGCTTTCCCCGGGATACATACTGTGTTAATGAGTTTGATTGATGCTTCTATGTGCGCCTGTGAATGTTTATACTTCTATAAATTGATGATCAACGTAGAGGAGCTTATGTATTGTGTATGTATTCCGCAATAGTACATGATCAGGATAATCTCCATTGAATATGTGTCATATTATTCAAAATTTCTACATGGTATCAGAGCTGGTTGATTTGTAGGAAAAGTTCTACAGGATATCAAGCGAGGATTGATCATCGGATCTATTATTCAAAAAGTGTTTACATTTTATTTCTTCAGGCAGAGTCTGTAATCGGGCCAGGTAGCCTCTGGATTCATCCTTCTTTTGGAAGGTGAGATATCCGGTGAATGCCCATACAGGCAATCTCTGTACAAGAAATACTTTGTTCTCACGAATTCTAGATCGGAAGTGGTTGAGTTTTTGAGCTGGTGGAATTCGAATTTAATTCCAAAGCAAGAGATAAAACTCAGAAACATTAAGTGTGACAATGGAGACAGTATGCCCCAGTATCTCACGAAGTTCACCCAATGCCGGGATGAACTGGGAAGTGTGTGGGTGACTGTTGGATGAGGATGGTGAGTCTAGCACTCCTTGACCTTCCTAAGAGTTGGCATAGCTACCAGGACTCGGTGAATGGAAGGGAGAAACTGCCAAATTGGGAACGATTATGGTCGGATTTGATGCAGGAGGAGATTAGATGGAGCACCAGAGACGGTTCTTCATCCATGCAAGATGAGGAGAATTGTGCCTTAGCGAGTAAGGCAAAGAAGGGGAAGGAGAAGGTTTCTCTTTCCAAATCTTATTCTTCCAGTGATGGGAAGAAGGTTGACAAGTTGAAGGTGAGATGCTTTCGTTGTCATGAGATTGGTTCAAGGGTCAGGAACCTGTATGCTCTTGAGGTTCAAGATGCATGCAAAGCCTTGAGCAGCGAGGCACATGATGGAGACTTGGTGGTTGAGAGGGAGCATACATTACCTCTCAACATGCAGAGCCAGAAGAAGTCTCAGACGATTGTGGAGGAGCCATGATTGGTGCAACAACTTCAGGAGGTTGTGGAGCAGCCACAACAAGGGAAGCTGAGAGGAGATCGAGTAGAGACATCTACTCATGCAGAGACCTCCAGTAGGGGGAAACTTCGAGCCAGATGGGCTGAAGGATCTCATGCAGGCATACCTCTAGGTAGGAGGTGGGGTGATGTGGATTGATTGTCCCAAGGAGGAGGGGCAGGATCCTTGAGGTACCCAACCTCTTGGATGAGACCTTGCTACGGGAGCCCCGAAGTGTAGTAGCAGGAACTGACTGATTGGGTAGAGACAGATGCGGATGGAGCGGCAGAGAGAGTGACAGTGCAGGTAATCCCAGGACAGCGCATAGCTAGCAGGCTGCAGCAATGCGAGAGGCACAAGTGTTTTGCACAGTGCTAGGTGGCACAGAGAGGTGTGCAATGGTGCGAGATGCATGGAGATGTTGCAGTAGCGCAGATGTCAGAGAGGGAGCACTTGTCAGCAGCAGGTATAACTTCAACATCAGAGGGTGTTTCTATCCCAACAGGGAGGTCAGTTGGGAGGTGCAGTGCGGATGCAGTGCTGGGAGATAGAACCAGCAGCAGCACGGATGCAGTCAGAGATCAAAGTGACAGAGGCTAGAGCAGTCAGATACTGAAGAGCACAGAGATGCAGAGTTTCAGTCGACAGAGGCAATAGCAGTCAGAGACTTTGATGACAGAGCAAGTGGACCGGCCAGATGTGTTGCATGGAGAACATTCCAGAGTTACAGGATCGGGTTTGAGAGGAAGCCTTTCTTGTTGAGAGGGAGTGTTGAAAAGTGTGCAACAAGAAATGCTTGTTGAGAGTGCAACAAGATGATGGAGCTTAGTGAAAAGAGTCGCCTTCACTAAGTGGGCCCGCAGGCTATTTTTGGCGCAAGTCTATTTTTAGACATATGGATCATGTCTATGGATTGCAGGTTGCCGTTTATGGATGATTGGTCAAGTTTGGGAAAAATAGATGGACTTCTATTTTTGATCAAAGTGTGAGTGATCATTGTGTGAGTGATCAAAGTCTATTTTTAGACTGGCTATCAAAAATAGAAAAGTCAAATATTATTGTCTCATAATAATATTTGGACTATAAACTTGATCTTATTCTCTTGGAGCACTTCAGGATGAGCTACGGATGTGGTACATGTAGATCCCAGAGGGAAATACGTGGTTACCTATGGGATGACTAATATTTGCATGCAGGACTTCAGTTAGAACTCAAGTGAGTTGAGTTTAGTGGACTGGAGGTGCAGTTGATGGAGTTGTGTTCAGTTTAGCTTTGTTAAACTAGTTGTATTTAGTCTAACTGATCAATAGACTAGAGATGAGTTGGGTGAATTAGTTATTAATTAATTCACAAGTTATTAACTCATAATACAACTATAGAATACATCAGTTAACTCAGTTGCATGTCAGTGCGTGTTCAGTTCAGCAGGGACAAGTGTTAGAGAATCAGATTGCTATCAGTTGTGACTATAGTTGTGCACCAGATCTTGCACAATCAAGGGATTGAGTGTGCCAATGAGTTTGCTCACGTATTTTCCCAGTATTGCAGCCTTTTCTCACGTCCAACAAAGTGTGAGTGATTATTTTGAGGTGAAATACAAGTTTGGTAAGCCATTCTCATCAGTTCTTGAGCAGGTATTGAGCAGTGGAGGCAGGCAAGCAACGGGGGAGATTTGGAGATAAGATCTGAGCTGTATTGTGTGTAATAGGTGGAGCTGGTACTGGATTACTTGTGATAAGCATTGTACTTTGTAATGTTACATGATTCAATCAATATAATATACAAATAGTTGGGGTTTTTAGCGAGATGTTTTCCCTGGGATACATACTGTGTTAATGAGTTTGATTGATGCTTCTATGTGCGCCTGTGAATGTTTCTACTTCTATAAATTGATGATCAACATAGAGGAGCTTATGTATTGTGTATGTATTCCGCAATAGTACATGATCAGGATAATCTCCATTGAATATGTGTCATATTATTCAAAATTTCTACAGTTTGGTAGTTTTGTGACAATTAGCAGTTTTTATAACTGTTACCATTGTAATGTAACTATAAAATAAGCTTGAGGGAACCATTTGGGGTTCCGATTTTTTACTTCAGAAGGAAATAATTTTTTGTGTAATGCTTTCACCATTTCTTGGAGAATAATAAAGATTTTCAAGGTGATTCCAAGCAGTCTTTTGAAATTGATGTGTATTCATGTTCTTTGTAAATCATTTACTATCTTTCTTGTATGGAAAAGAGTTATGAAGTTGCTGGTTGTTTTTATTATACATATTTACTGAAGTTATAGTACCTGTAATCTTAAACCAAATAACCTTAATATGCGCTCCTCTTTTCTACAAATTCATTTCTCAATCTTTCATATTTCCTCTAAAGTTTGAGGCAAAAGATTTTGTAATAAGGAACCTTTCATTTTGGATTTCTCATTATTTCCTTCTATCATTTTGTTACAGCTTCGAATTAGTGTCATTGTCAGTGAGGCCAACTTGAGAAGTGTCTTCACCCAAGACAATTTCTTTAACATTACCTGTAGACCAGTCTTTTGAATTATCATAATGGGGCAACAAGTTAAATGTGTTATCTTTCTGAATATATGTCCTAGGAACTGATCTCTACTCAGCCAGGGGTTGTCTCTAGGGTTACAACATCTTTTGGTGTCGTTGTTGGGGAATGGAGATATAAGTTACTTTTCCCTATGTTGTCTTTCATAAATCAATTTTTTGTCTGGTGAGAAAAGAAAGTGTGTTAGATAATATTTCTCACCAACATTGACTAAAAGAAGCAGTCCTAGCTCCTAGATGGCCTCACACGAGGTCAAACTCTTCACAGCAGAAAGCCCCATTTCTTTCTAATCCTGAAAAGCTGGTTTGTCGTAGGGATTGGAGAGAAAAGACTCCATAAATGCCAAGTCCCAATCTGTCAGCTCCCAGTACTAGTTCCTTATCAAAATATCCCAGAGTTCATCACTTAGAAGATATTATAATAAATTTGGATTTTTCTCAAAGCAGTTCAGTTTCTCCTCCAACCCTCTTTCTTGAACCTACTCTTGAAGAGAGGTCTTTTGATTTTGTTTATTTTTATTTTCCACGTATTTTAGAGATTGAAGAAATAAAAAAAATTGATCTTTCTGTGTCATATCAGACTGTCCCTACAATTTCTCAACCAGTGCCCATATATATCATTCCACCTCCTCCTTTTGTACTTCAGGCAGGAGATACCTCTACTCCTCTTCAAAATCAAAGTATGGTGATCCCGACTTTCCTTTGGAATCGATATGATCCTTTAAATCTGCCTCAACCCATGAATTTTATGCCTCAGGATTATTTGAAATTACTACCACAGTTTACAGGAGAGGATGAAATGACCATATAGAAACATGTACATTTTGTGCTTTTGAAAAAAAATTGAATGTGGAATATTTAGATGTGGTTATGAGGTTGTTTGTACAGTCATTGGATGGAGAAGCCAGAAAATGGTTCAAGACACTCACAACAAATTCAATTTAACACTTGGGAAGAATTGGAGAATTCGTTTATACAGAGTTGGGGAGAAAAGAAGATCATGGATATTTCGTGACTAAGCTTAATGAAATAAAGAGTAAACCAGATGAAGAAATGGTTGAATTCGTCAAGAGGTTTAATAAACTATATAATAGTCTTCCTATAGAAATAAAACCGCCTTCTGTTGGTGCAAAAGTGGTGTTTGCAGTAGTGTTTGAATCAAATTTTGGCTTTACTTTGAGGAAAAGTAGGTTTCCTACTTTAGAACAAATTCAAACTAATGCCTCAACAATTGAAGCCAATTTATTTGCAATAGGGAAGATTAAGTAGAAGGATGAAGCAGTTGATAAAAAGAAAGGGGAGGAAGAAGCAAAACCTTCCAATCAACCTAAAGATTCACATGAGAAAAATCTGGATGAGATGACAAAAGTCATTAGGAATTTGTCAAACAAATTGTTGATTTTGGAACTTGATAATAAAAATCCTCCTAGACAGATTCAATAGGTGCATAATAGAAGTTTTAATCCTCAATTCAACAAACCACCATTGGAAATCATGCAAAGGGAAAAGAAAGACTGGGATCAAGTTCAATCGCATTTTTACATTGAAGATGAACCAAAAGAAGGTGTGGAGAAGACTCTTAGGTTGCAGGAAAATCAATATTCTACTCTGTTAGAGGAAGAAGAAGGAATAATGGATAATGAGGATTTAAATCTTGAACCTCAAATTGCATTAGATGATGAAGAAATTGATGAATATTAGAGGAGATTCACACATTTTATGCAAGCATAGTTGCACAAGAAGTATGATTTAAGATCAAGGAAGAGGTCAAGAATGCAAGATCATGTAGAGGACCAACCAAATCAAACAGTTCAACATACTCTGCCAAAGGTGGATGAAAAGGGGAAACAACTTAAGAACAATCCTAGTTCAACAAGGAGAGAGTTCTAGAAGCCATCAAATTAAGGTGACACATGAAAAACAAGTCCAATAGCCTTTAGTCAGTCAACAAAATGTGCTAAAAGAAAAGTAAAATGTGTAGAAGGAGAAGTTAGCAGACGAGGAACAATCTAAAGCAGCAAAGGAGACTCATTCTTTAAATATTCAGAAATATTTGGAGAAAATCAAAATACATGTTCCATTGAATGAGTTGGTGAAGAAGTCTACTTATAAAAATCAGATTTCAGATTTTATCAATTTATCTCAAAATAATGATGCAGCAGACATAATCAATTTACAAGAGGAGAGGCCAGTGGTGATGCTTGGTCCTCATGTGGAGGAACTAGACTCTTCAACTCCTCCTTTTTATATTTCTCTTTTAATACATACTTTTATTCTTCATAATTGTATGTTGGATTCATGGGCTTCTCATAACTTGATTCCCCTCTCGGTGATGAAGCAACCAAACCTCCAGATTACAAAACCGTACAAGGATTTATATTCCTTTGATTCCAAGAAGGTGAAGTGTGTGGGATTTATTAAAGATCTTGTGGTATCTATGGCTCAGATTCTAGCCAAAAGTATTGTAATGGATGTTGAGGTTGCAGACATCCTAGACCAATTTGGAATGTTATTGTCTAGAGCTTGGGGAGCAAGGATGGGAGGAGTGTTGAAGCTTGATTTCACTTATGCAATTATTCTAGCTTTTGGGGGAGAAGAAAGAAGTATGTATAGGGAGTCGAGGTTTGTAAAAAGAATTACAAAGGAGGGTTCTCGTAATTCTCTTATTTACACTTAGTAAAAAGATTAATTTTTTCTGTTTCATGTTGAGAGTATTTGAAGAAGTTGTTGAGGATACACAGGTATAGGTTCCTCCAGCAATTCAAAACAAGGAAGCAGTAATAAGTGGTGCTTGGAATTTATAATTTGATGGAGCATATTCAAAGGGAGGGAATGGAGCAGGGGTTCTTCTGCTTTCCCCTAAAGGTGAGATGATTACCCTCCCTTACAAGTTAGAATTTGATTCTACAAATAATATAACAAAGTATGAGGCTCTGATTTTGGGTTTACAAGCTGCTAAGGAAATGGGGATAAACTGTATTTCTTTCTTTGGAGATTCTGAACTAATTGTGAAGCAAGTGAGAGAATAGTGTCAGACAAAACATCTAAGGCTTAGAGCACATCAAAATGAAGTGTGGGATCTAGTAGATGATTTCTTCTTAGCGTTTAATATTCAATTTCTGCCAAGGGATGGAAACATATTGGATGAGTCATTGGAAATGGAAACCAACACTTTCAAGGCCTTGCTAAATCCAAAATTGAGGTATGAAATTGAAATTTATAGTAGACTTTCTATACAAGACAATATCAAATATTGGCAGGTATTTGAGGATGAATAGCATATTAATTTTTTTTGGAAGTAGTAGGGGAATTCACTAATTCAGCAATTGATCAAGAAATGGGAGTTGAATATGTACCATAGGAGGAAGTTGAGGATGAGTTGCCTTGGAAAGATTCAATGGTTGGTCATAAAATTGTCCAATTGAAGAGTAATGTGATTCCTAAAGGTTTGGTACCCTTGGAAAAGTTATTTGATGCAAATGATGTTGCTATAATGTTGCTAAAAAAAATTAGGATACTGATGTTGAAGTTTGCAACCATGGAAATGAACAGTACCCTAAACTTATGAAGCTAGCAAAGGGCATCCCTCAAGAATATAAGCACAGGTATGTGGATTTGTTCATGAAAAATGTTGATGTTTCTGCATGGTTTACAAAGATCTCAAAACTTATAATACAAACATCATTCAACATAAGGTTCCTTTGAAACCAAGGGAAAATCCATATAAACAGAAGTTGAGACAAATTAATCCTCTGGTTTTGCCTTCAGTAGAGAAACAAGTGAAGAAATTATTGCAGGAAAAAATAATTTTTCCTCTCAGATGTTCTATTGGGTAGCCAATCTAATGCCTGTGAGGAAGAATAATTGAGAAATTAGATTGTGTATAGATTTCAGAAATCTAAATAGAGCATAACTGAAGGACAATTATCCTTTGCCAAAATGGATGACATCCTACAGAGAATGACATGATCTTCTAGGTTATCCATGATTGGTGGATTTTCAAGTTATAACCAAATTGTAGTACATCCATATGACCAGAAGAAAAGAACCTCCACAACTCCATAGGGAATGTGCATGTATGACATTCGGGTTGATGAACATTGGTGTAACCTTTTAGAGGGATATAGACAAAACCTTTGTGGGAGAAAAGGATAAATTTGTGGTTTTTTATTTAGATGATGTTACAATGTTTTCCAGATCAGATGAAGAACATTTGAACACTTACAACAAAATTTTGAGAAGTTTACGAGATATGGGCTATCACTGAATCCAAAAAAGTATCACTTTGCTTTGAGAGAAGGGAAGTTGCTTGGGCATATTGTATCCAAGGAAGGGGTAAAAATTTACCCAAAATGAGTTGAAGCAATCAAGAATATAACTCTCCCAAGAAATAAAAAAGAAATTCAAGTTTTCTTAGGAAGGAATATTTTCTTAGGAGATTCATTCCCTATTATGCAGAGATTGTGAAAGAAATTACTGATATGTTAAAGAAATATGCAAAGGTAAAATGGACCCTAGCTGCTAGAGAATCTTTCATAAGAATAAAAGAAGATTTTGGAGAAGCTCCAATTTTGGTGAGTCCCAATTATAAAAAACCTTTCCAAATTTTTTCCTTTACTTAACCTTTCACTGTTGCAATTGTACTTCTGCAGAGAAATCAAGGCAACAAGAAGAAACCAACAGCCTTTTTTAGTAGACTGTTGAGGGATGTTGAGTTGAAATATAATATCTTGGAGAAACAATCCTATGATTTGGTGAGCACTTTGAAAGATTTTATGACATATGTTTTTCAATATCAGATCATTGCATATGTACCTAACTCTACAGTCAAAGATGTATTAACTCAAAGTGATAGTGAGGGAAGAAGGGGAAAATGGATAACCAAGATTCAAGAGTACGATATTGAAATCAAACCAAAAAAATTGATAAAGGGGCAGGGATTAACAAAGATCCCGACAGAAGCAAATTGTCAAGCAATGGGGATCAATTTTCTTATTGATGTTTCTGAGTCAAAGACAGATAATGAAGAGGGAAAAGAGAAAGAAAAAGATAACAGAATTCAGTATAAGTATCTCTGCTCTAACTGGTATAAAAATATTAGTTGTTCGACTTCTCTTTATAGAACAAAATATAAATCCCTTATATTGAAAGCTCAAAAGTATGTGATAACTAATGGCAGATTATATTGGAAAGACCCTGTTGGTGTTTTATTGATTTGTTTGATAGAAGGGGAAACAATGGAGAATTTTAATGAATATCACATATGTCTTTGTGGTGGCTATTATAACTGGAAGGTAACATCACATAAAATTTTGAAAGCTAGTTTCTATTGGCCTTCTTTATTTTCAAATGTTTTTAGGCTGGTTAGAAGTTGTAACAAGTGTCAATTTTTGCTGAGAAGAAAAAATTGGCACCTCTCCCACTGATTCATGTATTTGTTGAAGAGCCTTTTAGACAATGGGGATCATATTTCACTGGGGAGATAAATTCACCTTCTAGTAGACAACACAAGTGGATTTTAACAACCACTAATTATTTTACGAAATTGGTGGAAGGAAAGCAACTGATAGAGTGGTAATTAAGTTCCTTGAAGAAAATGTCTTTGCAAGGTTTGGCTGACCTAAAAGGTTGGTCACGGACAATGCCCAAGTGTTCAAATCCGCAAAACTAATTAATTTATGCCAGAATTACAATGTTATTCTTTCTCATTCCACCACCTATTATCCTCAAGGAAATGGTTTGGCAGAGTCTTCAAACAAAACTTTGGTAAGAATACTTTAGAAAACAATTGTAGATAATAAGAAGAATTGGGCTTCACAGCTGAAGTTTTCCTTGTGGGCCGACAAAGTGACTACTAAAAGGTCCATTGGTAAGTCACACTTTTAGTTAGTGTATGGTACAACAACTCTTTTTCCTAGTCAGCTGGCTAAACTAATAGTTGAACTCATTCAAGATGTTGAGGAGGAACCTAATGCATTAACTTGAAGAATTAACCAACTAGTAGAACTCAATGATAATAGAGAGAAGGTGATTGAAAATATAATCAACTACTAAGAAGAGATGAAACTTATTTTTGATAGAAAAGCCAAAGAGGTAATATTTCAGCCTAGAGATCTTATCTTCAGATGGGATGTTAGAAGATAAGAAAAAGACAAACATGGAAAATTCAACCCCCTATGTTTTGGACCTTTCACAATAGTAGAAGTCGGAGTTAACAATACCTTCATTATAGAAAATTTGGAAGGAGAACTACTGCAGCTACCTGTTAATGGGCAGTATTTGAAACATTACTTTCAACATTGAGCATTTTTAATTTCTTTCATTGTAAATACCATCTTGACCACTGTAAGTACCCAGTGAGCTTTTCATTGTAATGTTCTAAGCTATAATATGACTCCATGCCTGAAATGAAGGAACAAATGTACGGTTCTTAGTGTTTTGCTGGAAAACACTATCCCCTAGCTAGAGCCAGATGTTGTAGCTCGTTTTCACCATGTCAAAATGTGAAAAAGAAAAATCATATATCTCAATATATATATAAAGGGAAAAATCAAAATCAAATGTTTGTTTAGAATAAGATTTTATTTTTGAAGAATAAAGCTTGACTATTCCTGAGCTAAAGTGATGCAAAATTATTTAAAGGCATAGGCTTAGTGGGGCTCGACGGGATTCAACCAGTATTCAAGAGCATGAAGAGTTAAATAGTGAGCACGTTAGTCATGTGCTTTAACAACTATGTCGAGCCCTCCCCACGAAGGAAACCCGACATGACAAAATGCACAAGGGTTATTTGTGTGGGTGCCTCAGTAAAAGAGTTAGTACCTGATCGTTGACTTAAGATCAATGGCCAGGATTTGATGTGGTATCACTCAATGATGGCCCCACTTACCTCCATGGGTGCTCCCGTGAACGGTAGAGGGTTACCACCTCGGGTCTGCTGCAAGCGAGCAAGGCTATTATTTTCAGTTACACCTCATCATCCACATCATCTAGTTTCCATGTCACCCCTGTCATATCATCCATGTCACCCCATGTCACATCACTCTGTACACTTGTCACCTCTACATTTAATTTTGTTTTCCCTCACACTTTTCTCATTTTCCCATAAATTCTCATTTTCCATTCTCACAAAGTACATTGTCTATTCTATTTCCGTGCATCTACAAGCATGTTCATGTCTTCCAACTCATCACACTTGGATTTCAATGTCATCATTCAATAACCAGGTATTTATATATTGTGTCCACCCACTCAGTCCCTTTAAAATGTCAAATAAATCTTCTCTAACTAGCTCTACGACAGACATTCCCCTCATAGACACAGAGAGGGATATCTTTGACCCTGTTTGCCCCTTAAATTTGATGGAACTCTGCCAAAATGTCCTAGTAGGTCGAATTGATTCCCCTGTATACACTGCAGTAGTAAAATCAGGTCTTTTCTCTCCCATAATTCCTCACACATATGTTTATCCTGAGTTATGTATCCCTAGAAATGTTTTATGATGAATGCAATAGGAGAAAATATCGTTTACGCCTCTGCTCTTCTAATTCATCAAGCCCTAGACTTTCCCTCTTCAGAACATGATACTGCTTTTACAGAAGAAATCCTTGTAGAGAAATTTCAAAATTTGTCTGTTAGAGACTATACCTAATTGTATTTTTAGCTTATGCCTTCAAGACAAGTTTTATCTACTGAACCAACTCAGTTTCGCTTGGAAACTTTTGATGAAAATTTTAAGCAAATTCTACAAGTAATTGTTGGGGTTTTGGGAAGGGATGATACTTCTATGATTGACAATACTATGCTAGGAATGTTCACTTTAATAATGCAACATGAAACTATACTTGATATTCCAACTTTCTAGAAAGGCTTGATAAACTCTCAGTTGTCAAATTTAAATCTTATTGGTTGCTTTAGGTTTCCATCACTAGCGTTTTATTTGTTCCTTTATGTTCATGTGGAAATATTTATGCTTTTAGGCCTCAACATAATGGATGTTCATAAGAGGATACAATCAGTAGTAAAATGGACTGATACTGTGAGAAGGCTGCCAAATTATGAAAGTCTTGAATATTTCACTTCCTCTTTCATGCCAGCCATTTATTCCATCATAAACAGTTATGTGCCACCATGTCTCTTACCAAAATCTAAAACCTTCTTACAACTTAGCAAAGATATCAAAGTTGGAGATTGGTTTCAATTCAAATATCATGTTGAGATTAGATTGTATGGAGCAGAGGTTTCCCCTTAAAGGCTTCCTTCTTTTGTGCCAATGAGATTATTTGCTCTGGAATTCATTAGGAAAAGTCTAAATGTGGATCAAATTCATTTTGTACCAGCAAAGAAAGGTCATTTATTCAAGTTTCCCAAGACTGTTGGGCCTTTCATTGTAAATAATAAACACGTTATGGAAGAAGTTGAGAGAATACTTCGGGATATGAAACTCCAACAAGGGGAAAAATGGCCTTATGATCTTCACCATATCATTTCAAACATAAGGGTTGAGAACTCTTAGGCTCCCTACACCCATGAGTCTAGATCAGATATTGAGAAATTGGCCAATGGTGGTAAATCTGAAACAGGAAGGGGAATGGAGATTGAAACTTCCCATCCTATTGAAAAAGGATTGAATAGGGAAGTTAAAGAGATAATTGATTTATATGAGGAAACTAGTTACAACCCTAAGAAGCCAAAATTGCATGAAAAAGAGGAGTTTGAGCCTCTAGTTGGAAGTTCATCTATTATATCTGGTTTTCAGTTGCAATTGGTAGAAGTGACATGCATACCTTCTTCCCCTATCCCAGAAGAATCCTCACAAATATATGTTTCGGTTCTAAAAGAGATGTATAGCCAAATTGAAGAGAATAACAAGAAAATCAAAGAAAATGTTATGTCCGAGCTGGAAGCTCAGTCAATTTTTGAGTATCATACTAGATTATTGTCATCCATGGATTTAGAAAGAAATAATCTTAAATTATCTTTTTCTCACCCATATGCTTTAACTGTTTCTTCATCAACAGGTTTCAAGACTGTAAATCTAACTGTGGATGCAAGGGAGATTCCATTTCCTGATAAAATTAACTTGCACAGGAAAACTAGAGAATTAATTTACAGTGATTTGAGTAAAGCATCCCTAGCAACAAATAAGACAGAAGCTTCATTGGGAAATGTTGCGAATCAATTAAAGTTGGAAAAAGCAAATTCTAGAGCTTTGTTAACTTAGAATTAAGGGTTGAAAAAGTTAATTGTCAAAATTGGTGTCAATCCTGAAGATAGATCTGTTGTACAGAAACTTTTACAAGGAGAAAAGACAGAAATCCAACTGCTTAGAAAGAAGTTGAAATTGCCTACTATAGAGCATGTCATGGCCCGAGAGGTGGCCCAAGTAGAGAAAGAAAAGGAGATCTTGACCAAAAGTGTTGTTTGAAAGAAACAATGAAGTGGTTTCCTTAAAAGAAATGAATGCTATCTGACAATAAAAACTAGATATTCATGTCTGCACCATCATAGTAAACCAGATTGAGGGGATATAGCTGACAAATTGACGAGAGTAATGATAGAATAAAAAATTTAGAAGATGAAAAATAACTTGGAGGACAAACATGAACCCTTGAGGGCTAAATAAAAACAACTGACTATGGAAAAATATAATGCATAAAAATGTCAAAATGATTATCAGACAAATTGCAATGAAATTAAATAAGTGAGGGAAAAAGTAAAAGGAAATATGTCACTTATACAGGCAAGAGTGATAATCTAGAATGATATTATCCAGCAAGTGAAAGCTATCTGTGATATCATGTTGATAATGGCATAAGAAAAAATTATTATTAGGGACCTGAGAATGACCATTGCTTCTTATAAAATGCAAAGTCAATAACATGCTCAGTTGGCAAAAAGTACAATCGATTTTCTTAATTCCAAGTCTTCTCAAGAATTAAGAAATATGCAAGTGGAAGATAAAACAGAGCTGGTGCTAGAAATCAATAAGATGGTGCAGAAAAACTTGTAAAAAAAAAAGAGGTTAAACTTGGTGAAATTAGTGAATCAATTCTGAAGTTTAACACAAATTTTGACAAGAGAATGAGTGTAGGATTTCCCTCCTGCTGGGACCAACAGGGAAATTTTCTTCCCTGGGAAACTTATAAAACGTTGTTGGTGGAGGCTAAAAGTGAAATTGACTCTTCTCAGGAGAAAACAATAGTTCTCTGTTATGAAATCAGCTCAAGAAAAGATAGAAAAGATAGATCAACGCCTTAGAATTCAACCTCTTCGAGGGGGAAACATCCTTTACATTACATAAATGAACAATTCTTGGATGATTCAAATGACAAAACCTCCTTTCTATATATAGGAGTCTAAGGAGTCACAATATAATCCAGCCGACCTAACAATAATAATATAAAGCCACAAAAATAACAATAGAGGGATTCTATGGGGCACAGTAATAACAATATCGGGGCAATAGGGGCACAACAATATTAATAAGGGGTATAACTACAATAGTAATGGGGTAATCACTAGTATTATGGGGACCCAACATGCCCCTCTCCTTCAAAAAAGTGTTGTCCTCAACGCTTGAGTAGTTCTGGATACTTCTGCATAAAATTCTCATCCTCCCATGTGGAATCTTCAACGAATAAGTTCTTCCACTTGATAATATACTCTGAAATTGATCGATTTCGTAGCTGTCGAGTTCTTGTTTCTGTGATTGCTTTGAATTCCAATATAATTTTTCCTTCCTCGTCAAAATCTAGCAATATTGTTTGAACTGGGAGCTTGTCGCCTATAACCTTCTTTAAACATGAAACATGGAAAACTGGGTGCAATCGAGAAGCTGCAGGAAGCTCCAATTTGTATGCCATAGTACCAATCTTTTGCAACACCTTGTACGAACCATAATACTTTGGTGATAATTTATTATCCTTCTTAGCTTGCTTGAGGGACATTTGCTTATATGGTTGTAGTCGTAGGAATACCCAATAACCTACATCAAAACTTCTTTCACTACGATGTTGATCTGCCTGTTGTTTCATTCTATTCTGTGCCGACACGAGGTTATCCTTTAAGAGTTGGAGGACTTGTTGATGTTCAATGTGATGTTCCACAACCTGAACCTTAGAATTTTCTCTTAAATATGATGTGATGGATGGTAGTTGATACCCATAAAGTGCCATAAATGGGGTCATTTTTGTTGCTGTATGGAAGGAAGTGTTATACCACCATTCAGCCAGAGGCAACCATTTGACCCATTGTGTCTGTTATCAGATACAAAGCAACGAAGATATCCTTCCAAACATTTGTTTAATATCTCAGTTTGCCCATCAGATTGAGGATGATAAGATGAGCTATGAGATAACTGAGTACCAAGACAAGAAAATAATTCTGTCCAAAAAGTTCCAGTGAAAATGGGATCTCTGTCACTTACAATAATATTTGGGTTTCCATGTAGATTTTGAATTGTTTCCATAAATGCAGTAGAAACTGTACTGGCTTTAAATGGATGTGATAATGCACAAAAGTGTGCATACTTAGTAAGTCTGTCAACTACCACCATGATGATATTGAATCTAATGTATCTCTGTAATTTCGAATCATCCAGTTCTAAAATTGTGATCTGTAGTAGCCTTATGTGTCCTCTTTCTAATGCCACTATTCTGATCCAAATTGGATTCTCCAAGAAAGAGTTATGCACAATCTCCCGCAGTGACCTGATTGTAGACTAGTTCAGTAGAGCGAACTTGTATGAAGTGCCACATGTCACTATTTTGACCTTTGACTCTAAAAATATATATACAAGAAAACTACAGTCCATCCTCTTTCTGTACCTTCTTGCGAAATTTCAATCTGATGCTTAGATAGAAATTTATGACGATTTTCCCCAGGTCACCTGTTTGGAATGTAATTCAGGAGTCTGCAAAAAGACCAACTTTCTCAGATCATATCTCCGCAAATATAGCGCGAAACGCTCTGAAATTTGGACCCGAGGTTCATCGTGATTTCTTCTCAAATGGGTTTTTTTGCAACTTCTGAAACGTCGCAGAAAAAAAGTTATAGCGAAAATGCCACGATGACCTGTTTGAGCAGCGAAACCCTAGAATCCAAAGCTCTGATACCAAATGTTATGAAATCAGCTCAAGAAAAGATAGAAAAGATAGATCAACGCCTTAGAATTCAGCCTCTTCGAGGGGGCAACCTCCTTTACATTACATAAATGAACAATTCTTGGATGATTCAAATGACAAAACCTCCTTTCTATATATAGGGGTATAAGGAGTCACAATATAATCCAACTGACCTAACAATAATAATATAAAGCCACAAAAATAACAATAGATGGATTCTATGGGGCACAGTAATAACAATATCAGGGCAATAAGGGCACAACAATATTAATAAGGGGTATAACTACAATAGTAATGGGGTAATCACTAATATTATGGGACCCAACATTCTCAAATGGAAACCATTTTCAATTATCTTCACGGGGATTTTCAGCTACTTTGGCTGGTTAAAACCCTTTTTACAGAAGATCCATCTTATAGCAGAATCAAAAATTTCAGAATGGCCCATATAAGGTTAATTAAATGTCCAAGTTCAGATCTCATTGTATGGAAGAAATGTGGAGCATGGATGTCTCCAACAATAGCATCAATAGAAGATAGGACTTTAACAAGCGAGCCTGCACAAGAATCACAAGTCATTCGACAAAAGATAGCCACCAAGATTTATTTTATCAAGTTTTGAAATATTGTATTTGTAATAATTACACAATTTTGGTTCTTAGTTTTGTAAAAGTTCAAGTCCTCAAAAGGACCGAATAGGACTAAAGTAGTTGTTAAAGTAGTTTGGTAGTTTTGTGATAGTTAACAATTTTTATAACTATCACCATTGTAATGTAACTATAAAAGAAGCTTGAGAGAACCATTTGGGGTTCCGATTTTTTACTTCAGAAGGAAAGAATTTTCTGTGTAATGTTTTCACCATTTCTTGGAGAATAATAAAGCTTTTCAAGGTGATTCCAAATAGTCTTTTGAAACTGATGTGTATTCCTGTTCTTTGTAAATCATTTACTGTCTTTCTTCTATGGAAAAGAGTAATGAAGTTGTTGGTTGTTTTTATTATACAGATTTACTGAAGTTATAGTACCTATAATCTTAAACTAAATAACCTTAATATGCACTCCTCTTTTCTACAAGTTCATTTCTCAGTCTTTCACATTTTCCTCTAAAGTTTGAGACAAAAGATTATGTAATAAGCAGCCTTTCGTTTTGGATTTTTCATTATTTCCTTCTATCATTTTATTATATCTTTGAATCAGTTTCATTGTTAGTGAGGCCAACTTGAGAAGTGTCTTCACGCAAGACAATTTCTTTTAACATTACCTTTAGACAAGTCTTCTAAATTATCATAATGGGGCACCAAGTTAAATGTGTTATCTTTCTGAATAGATGTCCTAGGCACTGACCTCTACTTAGCCAAGGGTTGTCTATAGGTTTAAAACAAGTAGAAATGGATCAAATCTCTCAACGTGTAAACCTTTTTTTGAGCGCAAAAGAGATTTGATCCTTCTACAGTGTAAAGTTAAGATGGATGTAGGCTGGTTTAATTTTTCTCTTTAAATAGGTTATATTCAACATGAATACCATAGGTCAATACCATGGGTTCTCATAAACCTAGAGCTCAAAAGCGAGTGATAACTTGACATACTAAAGTTTACCTTAACAACCCAAAAAAATTAATAAATAATAATAATAATAATAATAATAATAATAATAAATCCAACCATGTTAAGGGTTGGTGTAGCCTTTGTTGGGTGGGATCACTAGGTGATTTTGATAGCTTAGATGCACCTGGATTGCAGTTTCTCAAAGCACATGTCAAGCTTAATGTAATCTTTGGAGATATCAAACAACTTGAAAAACATAAAAAATAATATAGGATTTATTATTATTATTATTTTATTTTGAGGTTATTTTTATTTTTTATTATCTTATTATCCTTTTTTACATAATAGGATAGGACAACACAGGACAAGACATCACAACATCTCTTCCTTACTAGGTTGGAGAACATCTCGTGGTGCACTAAATGCCACAAACAACCAATTACAGCATATTTCCGAAGACTATTTAGATGTTGTCCCATGAAATTACATAAATTAGATATACTTAGTAAATCTTCAAGTCTAAAAGGGTCAAACATATTTATAAATGAGGATATTAGTCCATAAGACCAAATTGAACTAAGGAAAGAGGTTCAAAAGGTAAAGGAGGTTAGAGAGAAAGGAAAATATGAAATCATTAGAAATAGGAAAGTCATTATTAGATATAGAGATGAAAATAAGAGTGATAAATAGGAATTGAAAACACTTTGGATTTTCTTCTCGAACTATCGTGGTTTTTAGCTGTGTAAAGGTCCTATGTTAAGTTGGATCTGAGTGATATTGATCTTATTTTCTTAGTGGAAACATGGGAGCATAATGAATCTAAGGTCCCCCACATAGATAGATTCATTCTCTGGTTGTCTAGGAATAAGAAATCCTCTTGTAAAGGTTTCAGTGGAATAAATTGTTATATAAAAAATAATATTCCTCCTCACGTTCAAATTCATAATATTGACCTCCTCAATCAGTACATTTGGAAAAAAAATTATGACTCCAACATTAATAGGATTTATGTCACAATTCGTAATTTTTCTCCTAGCAACTCATCTTCCAATAAGAAAAATAACCTGGATAAGGATGACCCCTTCAATACCTTAGAATAGGATATTCATAGTCTAAGGAATGAAGATAATATCATCTTGTTAGGGCACTTCAACTCTAGAACCACTACTAACCAAGCTACTCTACTAAGTAATAATTCTCACCCTAATCCCATCTGGCTAGATAAGGACTTTGACTTAGCTAGTAAATTTAAAAGAAATTCTAAAGACAAAACCGAGAACACATTTGGTACCAATCTATTCAAGCTTTGTAATTTCCAAGACCTGATAATTTGTAATAAGATTTAATAAGTGACCAACCTACAACCATATGACTTATATTCATGGGCTTGGGAGTAGTGTTGTAGATTATGTGATATTTGATATCCATTTTCTCAACTGTATGGTAAATTTATGCCTCTTTAATAACCACAAACCTGATTATGACCATAGACCTCTAACCTTATCTCTAAACCTTGGCATGCACACTAGAAGCATGCAATAGAATTGTCAGATTCAAAGGCACATTGATTTTGGCAAAAGTAAAGTCGATCTCTTCTTAAAGGATTTGAATATGGATTTATATTTCTTAATGCATAATGATAACATTGATCACATCTACCATAGTTTTACTACAATCCTTTCCACTACCATTAAGAAGTTATCTAACAAGGTCTCTTACAATAAGAAATATAACTTCCAACCCTTGGTATTATAATGATTGTAAAATTGTGAGGAAACCAATTAGAGATGCTCCTAACAAAACCGTAAGGCTCGAAGAAGTAAATATCTATAAAACTCTTATCAAAACGAAGAAAAGATCTTATATAATGGGAGGCAAGTGCATCTTCTTCACCTTTCTAAATTTGAGCTGAGAACATTTTGGAGGAACATTCTTGTTCATAAAATGAAAGAAAATAATTCAATCCCCTTAAATAACTGAGATATCTATCTTAAGAATCTTTAAGATTCTCCTAACGCATGGGCGCCATCCTTAACAATCTTATAGAGGATGATATATTTTCTTTGGAAGACATTGAGCTCTGGATTAAACAACTTGCGAATGGAAAGACTAGGGATATTGAAGGCTACCAAGATGAAATTCTCGAAATGGGAAGGTCTGTCCTCATCCCTAATACACACAAACTCCTCAATTTTGCTGTGAAACAAGGCTTCCCTAAGCCTTGGAGGAAAAGTCTCACTGTTCCTATCTTTAAAAGCGGGGATAAAAACATTCCCTCTAACTACAAGACCATTATGGTTTGCCAAATTTTAGTCAAGCTATATGGGCTCATTTTGGAAAAAATATTAGTTTGACTTGAAAACCACGGTAAAAGACCTAAAGGACAAGCTTTGTTTAGGAGACATCACTCAATTATAGACCATCTTGTTACTCTTAAAATCATTGTAGAGGAATGTCACAATAATACTACTGATCACTTTTGTTGATTTTAAAAAACTTTCGAAAACATAATCAAATGAGACAATAATGTAAAAGTAGTGATGAAAATTTTAAAGTGATGAAAATTTTAATATTGATGTCAAAAGTAATATGAAAATGATAAGATCAAAATATTTAATAATGATAATGAACCCTCGTAAATTTATAAACTTAAACTTTATATAAGAAAGTAATATTAGACTTTTGATACGAAAGTGATGGAAATTTTGATTTTGATGTCAAAAGTTGTCTAAAAGTGGTAATGCAATAACATCAAAATATTTAATAATGATAATATTTTAGCCTCATAAATTTATAAACTTAAACTTCTGATAGGAAAGTAATGTGAAGTGATAGAAAATTTTGATTTTGATGTCAAAGGAAACGTGAAAGTGAAATTTCATGCTGCCCAGACATGAAAATCTAAATGTAATTGCATTGTAGATTATTAAATATTTTAAGGTTCAGATTTTTGGAATATTCAAATCGATTCCATAAGGATGGCCGTCATGAAAGGTCCATTTCAGGACGGACTTCCAGATTATTCTACACTACTTGTCCATAAATAGCGTTTTGAATCGTGAAATTTGTCATGAGGAGAAAATATAGTTAAAAGGTTTATCAATACCACTATTAATTTGGGAATCTTTTTATTTCTTTAGTATTGTAAAATGAGAAAAATGAAGTTGGTGGTATTGGATGAGCTTTGGTTGAAATTGTTAATGTTTTTGGTCGAATTCTTTAATATTGGGGAGAGTATTAAGTTAGATGTTTTTTACTTAAAAGTTTATAAGGGTGCAGTATTGATAAAAAAAAATTATTTTAAATTATTAGAATATTTTATGTATGAATTATATTAAAGATTTTTTTATTAATATTTTTAATGTATATATTATTTTATTATTTTTAAATGTAATATTATGTGATAATATTTTTTTCATACTAAATTGGAGAGTATTTTTAAGCCTAATAATAATCTTATATTTAAATTCATAAATCTTAATTAAAGAAATTCGAATAAATTTTAATAGTTCAAATTTAACATTAAAAAATGAAGAAATGTTTTTTTCCAAAGAGTTTGGACTTAATGGTGGAGGGCAAGGAGTTTTTCGCCAATGGACAGGAAAGGTCTAGTTCACATGAGAGCGTAGCCTCAAACACTACAACAAAAGAAGCCATTAACACTCGAAATAGTGGCAAAATTCAATGTTTTCGACCCTGTGAATCGGCTTCAATTGGCGTTGTTAAACCCAACACAATCTGACATCTTCATTTGGGTGCTGAAAATAGCACCAGGCACTGTTTCTTCCATTCTTGTTTCCGTTGTTTTGTTCATTTGTACTTCCAATTTTGCTCCCTATTTTGCATATGGTATGACGTCGAAATAGCTTCTTTTTTGGCTTTGCTAATTAATGCCAAGTTATGATTCCATTATAACGTCCTTTGTTGCGTCAAAATTTTCTTCCAATATGGCATCGCTTGTTGCGTCTAGCTTTGCTTCCATTATGGTATATTATTTACCTTCTAATACAATTTTCATTATAATGCCTTTTGTTTCTTATAACATTGCTTTCGTTGTTGCATCTTGGTTTGCTACCTGAATGGCTTCTTTGTTTGATTATTAGGGAATGCCATGTTTGGCTTCTAATATTTCTTCCATTATTACTTCTTTGTTTGCTACATTAATTGCTTCTATTTTTGCTTCTCAAGCAATGCCAATTTTGGCTGCTAATATTGCTTCCATTATTACTTGTTGGTTTGCTACCTGAATGGCTTCTTAGTTTGCTTCTTAGGGAACACCAAGTTTGGTTTCTAATATTTCTTATATTATTACTTCTTTGTTTCCTACATGTATTGCTTATGCTTTTTCTTCTCAAGTAATGCCAAGTTTGGCTGCTAGTATTGCTTCCATTATTACTTCTTTGTTTGCTACCTAAATTTTTGTTTTTTTTTTGCTTCTTAGGTAATGCCAAGTTTTGCTTCCAAGATTGCTTTTGGTGTGCTTCTAGTTTGACTTCCATTATTGCTTCCTTTTTTGCTTCCATAATTGCTTCCTTGTTAGCCTCATGGTTTGCTTCGTTTTAATTGGAAGGTTTGCTTCATGTGTTAGCATCTAGGTTTGCTTCCTTTCTATGACCAGGGTTTACTTCTTTTTAGTGTTGGGATTTGCTTCTTAATTAACCTCCAGCTTTTCTTCATGTTAAGCAACCAATTTAGTTTCCTATTTTGAGCCAGTAATGGCTCCAAGTATGACTTCCAATTTAATGTCAAATTTTACTTCCATTTTAGAGCCACATTCTGCTTTCATTTTAACAACTCATGATGCTTCCTTTATATTTTCCATTTATTAATTTAATATTTTTTATTTCAATTAAGTTAGTTAATTATATCATGCCTCATAAATAACCTACATGATTATAGAGTAAGCCATATTGCATTTGAAATCTTTTATATCATACAATTTATAATAATTTTTAGGAAAATGGACATCCATACAAGCTAACAATATATTTTTTTAAACTATAACCGATATTTATATATTATTAATAAACAAAATTGTTGGTCATGACTAGGTACATGTAACGCAAGCTGAAATTCACATCAGAGAGATTACCAGAGCAGAGCTCTTTTAGGGTTTTTATAGTAACAGACCAGACCTCAACATTGGAATAAAATAACAAGATAATTTTGTTTAGCTATAACCCATATTTTTATATTATTAATAAACAAATTTGTTGGTTCATGACCAACTACACATAATGCAAGCCCAAATAATACATGTCCAAATGATATATGTCAAAATGATACAACTCAATATGGTAATGTAGGTGAAAATTATACATATGATAATAAACATGAAATGATCGAGGTGGATCCCTAATGACCCATAAATCAAAGTCTTCAGAACTCAACAAAACTAGTGTTAGATCAAAGAACTCATCACCAACATTCCAACGACACAAATAATGCTTCAATCTGACTTCGTATGTGAATATTATTGCCAGTCAAAATTATAGTGAAACTTGATTTTAGAGCTAAATATAGAGGACCTCCAGATAAATTTGGAAAACCGCTACATTTGATGGAGCTTCCAAATATAACGACACTCTGCTAAATTTAGGGCAGTGAAGTGGCCCAATCGAAAAGGACCATGTGATCCAATCATACAATGCCACGTGGCACCCTGTATGTGCGTGTGTGTGGGAATTAACGATGGCTTAATGGGCCGCAGTTATATGTTTGAATGGGTTTATTAATTGTTTGTCGGAACTCCAAACATAAAGGGTTACGGTGTTTGTTGGCAACGAGTTTTGTTGTTGGAACGATGATCGAAACGAAACAAATGGTTATAACCGTGTTGGCCATGGTTATACACACAGTTGAGCAATCAATCAAATTGCAAACATTGTAACAACAGTTTGCATTAGGGGAATTTTGAGGTCTAAAATGGGTCTCCTAAGAAAAATGTACAACCAAAATATACTTTATTAGAACCAATAGTATTCAAGATGATGATGTCAACCATGGGGGATGATTCACCATTTTTGGAGTAAAAAAGTAAAAATACTAAAAAATAATAAAATAATAAAACTATTTTTTCAATTGGTATTTTAAACTTATCTCCCTAAGGTTTTACTCAAATTTTGAGTGGGAGTACTCGTTGGATGCAAAATTTAATTCCTCATCCAAGGAGTACCCATGTTTCATACTTTTGATGGACCCTGGTACACGAAAAATGAGAAATACATGAAAAAACATGATTGCAATCACATTTTTCATGTATTTCTATTTTTTCGTGTAGTAGGATCCATCGAAAGTATGCAACATGGGTACTTCTTGGATGAGGAATCAAATTTTTCCTCCAACGAGTTTTTCCGCTCAAAATTTGAGTAAACCCATAAGGAGATAAGTTGAAAATACGAGTTGAAAAAATAGTTTTTCTTTTTGTCCCTCTAGAATTTGATTATGTAATCAAATCTTATTTTATTATTTCCACTGTTATTTTATAATTTCCTTAGGAGGGCCATTTTAGACCTCAATATTCCCCTAATGGGTGACATGTTGGCAACTATTTTAAATAATGGTTACGGTTTGCAGCCAAACAATATTACAACCGACGGGTTCCAACAACTATGGTGTCATATATAACACATGGAGAAAAATTTGTCCAAAAATATTGTATAACTGTCAGTTCAGAGTCAAAGGTTTTGAACGACAGACGATTTTATTTAAATGCAAAAATCGACGACATGATTGGATAGTTTGACGGTTAATAACAAATGTTAAAATTTAAACAAAAGTTTCGGTGATGTTTTGTTTTCAAACAAACATATATTATAGAAAAACAAGATTGGCGTTGGGATTGACCCCATGACCCCAACCACACCAAACGTCCTCACACTCTTATATGTCATACAAGGGCCCAAGGGGCCTGGATTTCGAATGTTTGCCACCCGACTTATATGTAAACTCTTTTTTCCATTCAACGGACCATGGAGGGGTCACACTCTTATATGCCATACAAGAGCCGAAGGGGCCTGGCTTTAGAATGTCTGCCACCCGAATTATATATAAACTCCTTTTTCCATTCAACGGAGCATAGAGGTTCTGCAAATGGAACATAGAGTTTTGGAACCAAGAGGTCGAATGCACATAACCCAGACTGATTCGAAACCATGATTTGACGAAATCTTTTATCTTGTGTCAACTTCATGCCATGATCGATGAAGTGATAGGAGAGAATGCAATGCACCAAGTATAATGGAAGTTGCAACCCCTTTTCATGTGAGCTAGCATCATATCAAGGTGGTGGGGAATGCCTGCTCCAGAATGCAATGCACCAAGTATAATGGAAGTTGTAGCCCCTTTTCATGCGAGCTAGCATCATATCAAGGTGGTGGGGAACGCCTGCTCCAAATGCAATGCACCAAGTATAATGGAAGTTGTAGCCCCTTTTCATGTGAGCTAGCATCATATCAAGGTGGTGGGGAACACTTGCTCCTAGACGCCCTCCTTGAGGGATGTTACGAATGATTTTATTAAAAATATTGTTATTGTGCCAAGAGATACTCTCCAACCCAGTGTGGAAGAGATGTTGTAATGTACTATTATGTTATGTTATGTAAACATTTTGACTCGATAATTACATTTAAATAAAATTAAAAGAAATGAAATAAAATAAAATTATAATTATAATTATTAATTCAAATAGTTTGACTCAACCAAATTACATAAACATAAAAAAGGAAATTAATAATTAATAATTGTTAATAATTAAACCAACCTAGATCCATCATAACACCAAATCTATTAAGTGTCGAGAAGAAGCAAATTTGTCTCTTGAAATGCAATCATTTTCTCAAGTTTTGCACTCAAAGAGGTTTACACCTCGAGAGAATTGATAGCTCTTTGTGCTTGATAGGTCTGTAGTTAAGATCAGTCTAGATTGATTAATATTAATGATAGTATTATGTCTTTTATATTCTTATTATTGATATTTTTAATAGTTTAAATTAATATTAAAAATTAGGAGATAAAATTTGGGATGATAAGGAGTTAGAGGGAGAAGAAAGCTAAGATGTTATAAGGAGGTTATCAACCCTAGTCTTGCTAACCAGAATTGCCTTTCCGTCTTGACTGGTGCTAACAAGAAAATGAACATTGCAAAGATAAGAATTAACTCTCATGAGCTTCAAAATGAAACCAGGCGTTGGTCTAATCCCAAATTACCTTTCTGTCCGTCTTGTCTAGTGCTAAGAAGAAAATGAACATTGCAAAGATAAGAATCAACTCTCATGAGCTTCAAAATGAAATTGGGCATTGGTCTATTCCCAAAACACCTTAGAACAAAAGAATCTGCCCTATTTGCGATATTAAGAGAGTCGAAGATGAAAAAAACTTTCTCCTGGAGTGCCCGACCTTCATGACTATCGTTAAATTAGCAAAACTACAGTGATCTGAGAACTCTTCTCTCACTTGTTTTTTATCATAAAGATAAAATATTAAGGAACCCTGATTAATGAGTTTTCCTTCTTACAATCTAATAGATCATATTGGTCTTTGTGAACATTAACAACCACCACTATTCTCATCATCATTAAAATAATAATTAATTTAATATCACTACTAAAAATAGTTTGAATGAATAAATAATTATACTTTATTAATGGAAATGATTTAAATGGTTATACTTTTACAAGTTCTATGACTATATATATAAACAAAAAGTATTTAAGACAGGACACATAACGCTAAATAACACAATGGATGAGCCAACTTTTGAAGCAAGCATCCCTATAACCAAAAGTTGAACCCTACAAGAGTGAAACCCTAGCTACCTTGTGTTGTACCTCTGAGATAGTAGTAGGTCAACTACCAATGCCAGAGCATCTAAAATAATTGTTTTGGGGTTTTTGATTTAAATTTTTGTAAGACCAATGAATGAAGACAAATGTAGAATTAAAGTAATTAATCCTTTGGGTTATATTAATACTTCAGCAAAGGGCTTCTATAAAGCATTACACAGTGATATAGATCAAAAAATAGCGGTGAGTAGAAGACAACAAAAAATATGATTATCACAGATTCCAGACTGTAAAACAGAACAATCATAAGTTGGAAAACCTTATAAACTACGTTCCAAAGGTTCAAGGCAGTATACTTAATGCTTACACAAGATGCTAATGATTTATTGATTAGAGGGGATTAGCTATACAGACAGTTGCAATAATCCAATCTCTTAATAGATGATCACTTCAGGAGCTTATAGGAATCAATTGAAACACAAATTGTTCCTACCTAGATATATCTGTAGGTCATAAGCATATGAAGAAAAAAATAATGATTGAAAACTGGAAAAACTTACAGGATAACACAAACTGTGTAAAACCAGATTCAGAATCCTTTGCTTTGTATTAAGGTTCCAGAAAGACTGAATACATCAAGTGTCTGCAAAAGCTTCCTTCAAAGGTGGCTTCCAGGTTCAAAGTAGTATTAGCAGTCAAGACTTTACAAGCAATGAACTATGAATCTTGAACTCCGAACCAAAACTGCTGAAGCTCAAACAACTCTTATTCAGCCCTTAGATCAGTCAATTGATACTACCCAAATTGGTAAAAACATTTTGACTGCATTTAATGTTGAAAAAGAATTAGAGAGGGTTAAGATCCCAATTCCACTGTCAGAACTTTCTAAAAACCCTGGTTACAAAAGCCAAGTCTCAAAATGGATACAAAATACCTCGGTTGATGTTGAGGGTGATGTCATAAGTCTACAAGATGAAAAAATAGCAATAGATTTTGGCCCTAGTTCAGACATGTTCGATGAGATAGTGCCTCATTTCTATGTAACTCTTAAAACAAATGACTCCATGTTATACAATTGTATGCTTGATTCAGAAGCATCACACAACCTTATGCCAAAATCCTTCATGAACCATTTGAAGCTCGACATCACTAAATCCTACCATGACCTGTACACCTTTGATTCTAAAAGGGTGCCCTGTTTAGGATTGATCAAGGATTTAGTGCTTACCCTTGCCCAAATTCTAGTGAAAAGTGTAGTGCTTGATATTGTTGTTACAAATATCCCTCCCAAGTTTGGAATGCTCCTTTCTAGGTCTAGTTGTGCCAAACTAGGGGGAACTCTACAAATGGACATGTCATATGCTACTATTCCTATTTATGGAGGAGAGCAGTTAAGATTATGTAGAGAGGTAAGATTTATACATACTATTTGTAAAACTGACCAGCCAAGGAACCATCCAATTTATGCAATAGATCAAGACTTTGGTTGTTTTCAACTCACTTCAAAACAACAGAAAACTCAAGTCAAAATTGAAGAAGTAGTTGAAAGTTTTGAACCAAACTAAACCGATATTTGGAAACTGTTCTTTGATGGATCTTGCATGAAAGATGGGGTAGGAGCTGGAATAGTTTTAATTTTACCTGAAAAGGAAAATATAACCCAATCATGTAAATTAGACTTCGAAGTCACTAATAATGTAGCTAAATACAAAGCTTTCCTTTTAGGATTGAATTTAGCCAAAAGCTTAAAAGTTCAAAACTTGAGTGTTTTTACCGATTCTGAGCTTATTGTTATGCAAGTAAAGAATGTTTGCTAGACCAAGCACCCTAGACTTAGGTCTTACTGAAATGAGGTATGGGATTCAATTGAAAACCTATTCGATGCTTTAATTTGACTCATATTCCCAGGGATCAGAATATTCACGCAGATGCCTTAGCTGTCTCTTCTTCCTCTTTTAAAATTCCTGATCGTACTGATGTACTTTATCAGATACAAGTCAAATATAGGCCATCTATCCCAGATAATCTGAAACATTGGCAAATATTCGAAGATGATGAACAATTGAAATTTTTTCTACAGGTAATAGATGACTTTTCATTTCTGCAAATTGATGATGATAGAACTGAAATAAGTGAAAACGCAGAAGGAAATGATACTTTAGATTTTAAAGCCCAAATTGCTAATCATGACATTATTCAATTATCTAATAATTTTATTCCAAAGGGACTCATTCCTTTAGAAAAATTATTCGATCAAAATGATGTTTTCCAAAACCCACAGTCCATTTCTTCAGAAGATGACGTGGAAGATATTAACATTGGAACTAATGAAGATATCAAAAACATCAAATTATGCACATATCTAGACCCAGAAATCAAATCTCAGTATTTTAAGTTGGTACAAAATTATAAAGACGTTTTTTCCTGGACTTACGCTGATTTAAAGACCTATCATACATCGTTAATACAACACAAGATTTCTCTGAAGCCAGAAGCAAAACCGTATCAACAGAAGCTTATAAGGATAAATCCAGCTCTTCTACCAACAATAGAAAGAGAGATTAAGAAAATGTTAGATGCCCAGATCATCCTCCCTCTTAGATATTCTAATTAGGTTGCAAATCTAGTTCCTGTTAGAAAGAAAAATGGAGACATAAGACTCTGTGTGGATTTTAGAAATCTGAATAAAGCATCATTAAAAGATAATTATCCTTTGCCCAAAATGGACCAGTTACTGCAAATGGTTTTAGGTTCACAAAGACTTTCTATGCTTGATGGTTTTTCAGGTTATAATTAGGTGAACGTTGATACAACAGACAGAGAGAAGACAACCTTTACCACACCTTGGGGTACATTCATGTACGCTAGGATGCCATTTGGCTTAACCAATGCTGGAGCAACGTTTCAAAGAGCTATGGACATAGCTTTCATGGGTCAGGTAAATAAATTTGTGGTTTTTTATCTTGATGACATAACTGTTTTTTCTAAAACTGATCAGAAACATTTAAAGCACTTGTTGAAGTTTTTTGACAGGTGTAGAAAATTTGGAATATCATTGAACCCTAAGAAGTTCTTGTTTGCTGTCAAAGAAGGAAAATTGCTGGGCCATATGATTTCAAAGGAAGGAGTAGTAATTGATCCCAAACGAGTATCAGCCATTGAATCATTGACCTTACCAAGAAACAAGAAGGAGATTCAAGCTTTTCTAGGCAAGATCAATTTTTTAAGGAGATTTATTCCAAATTATGCAGAGATTGTGAAAGACATAACTGACATGCTCCGAAAGGACCATGAAGTCAAATGGACTCCCTCTTCTAGGCATGCATTTGAACAAATAAAAAGGGTAATCTCTGAAGCTCCCACCTTATCCAACCTTGATTATATTAAGCCATTTAGTATTTTCTCTTTTGCCTCCAATACAACCCTTGTTGTTGTTCTATTATAGAAAAATGAAGATTCCCATGACCAACCCATAGCCTTTTTCAGCAAGGTTATGAGAGATGCTGAGCTTAAGTATGACATCATTGAGAAGCAAGCCTATGACCTCATTCAAGCCTTGAAGTCATTCAGGATATATGTCTTGCATTCACCTATTACTACTTATGTTCCTAATAGTGCTGTGAAAATTGTTCTAACCCAACTAGACACTGATGGGAAAAGAGGTAGATGGATCACTCAAATTCTGGGGTTTGATCTAACTATCAAGACTACCAAGCTAGTGAAAGGTCAAGGATTAGCCAAGCTTCTAGCTGAATCCAACTGCAAAGTACTTGGAATCAATTCTGTTCTAGAAATACAAGGGAAGAATACATAAGAACCTTCCCTTCATCCTCAAGGGAAGAATCCACAAGAACCTTCTCTCCTTGCAGAAGGGGAGAATCCACAAGAACCTTCTCTTCATCCTAAAGGGGAGAATCCACAAGAACCTCTACCTTTAGAGCAGATCAATCTTATACACATTGATGAAAAATATTTGTTGTCAAACTGATATTAAGATATTGTAAATTTCTTGATCAATTTTGAGTGTCCAGCATCATTCTCCAAAAGCCAGTGTAAAACCCTTAAGTTGAAATCAGTCAAGTATTACATTATAAATGCAAATTTCTACTGGAAAGATCCACTGAATATTTTGTTATTATGTTTAACAGAATCAGAAACTGAAGGAATCATTGATCAGTTTCATATAGGATTTTGTGGGGGACATTATGCTTGGAGAGCAACAGCATACAAGATTCTAAGGGTAGGATTTTATTGGCCTACATTGTTCTTACAAGTAGGGTCTAAGGTTAGAGGTTGTGTTCCTTGTCAAATGTTTGATGGTAAACAAAAATTAGCAGCTCTTCCACTCATTCCATCAATAGTTTCAGAACCTTTTTCTCAATGGGGATTAGATTTTATTGGAGAAATTCACCCCACTTCAAGTAATTAGCATAGATGGATCTTCATTGCAACAGATTACTTTACTAAATGGGTGGAAGCAAGTCTAGTCAGAAATGCTACTAATTCAGTAGTAATTAAGTTTATTGAGGAGAATATCTTAGCTAGATTTGGTTGCCCAACTCAAATTGTAACTGATAATGCAACAGCTTTTTTTAGTGTTAAAATGATTGACTTTTGCCAGAAATATCAGATTCTGTTACATCATTCAACTCCATATTACCCTCAAGGTAATGGCCTTGCAGAATCATCAAACAAGAGTTTGGTAAAGGTAATCAAAAAGACACTAGCTGATCATAAGAAGAGCTAGGATTCACATTTGATTTATGCAGTATGGGCAAAATAATTACTCCAAAGAGATCAACTGGAAAATATCCATTTCAATTAGTCTATGGGAAGATGCAATATTCCCTACCAACTTGGCCTTCCCTGTTTTAAAATTCCTACAGGACTCAACAGATGAACCTGATGATTTCTCAAGAAGGATAAATCAGATTATTGAACTTAATGGGAACAAAGATGAAGTTCAATACAAATTGCAGAAATATCAGAATAAGATGAAGGTCCTGTTTGGCAGAAGAGCCAGGAAAAGAGACTTTAAGGAAGGTGATCTAGTTCTAAAATGGGATGTCAGGAGAGAAGAGAAAGGAAAACAGGGCAAATTTGACAACCTATGGTTTGGACCTTTAGCAATTGTTGAAGTAAAGGGTAACAACACTTTTGTGCTGCAGAATCTTGAGGGACTATATTCCACTTATCTAGTAAATGGAAGGTTTCTCAAACATTACATTCAGTACTGAGAAGTTGAAATAGTTTTCATTGTAAATACTCTGGTTTTCTTTCACTTTTTAAGATGTCAGTGTGATTTTTTACAGCAAGGACTCCTTAGCCCGAGGAGAAGGCACATGGATCTACAGGTTCTATGAATTCTACAGGAGAAAGTAGTCCCCAGATGGAGCCAATGTTGTAGAATTTTTTGGTTTTGATTAGGTAGAATAATTGAAAAAATGTTAAGTTAGGATATTGACATAACAATAGTGAATAAAATGTTAGTTGAAAAATAAATCTTGATGATGATGTCCATATCAAAGAAAATGTTAGGGTAGATGCTCTAAAAAATCAAGGCAAAAAGAAAATGTTAGGTTAGAAAGAAAAGAAAACAAATAAATTCTAAAAATGAGCAAGTCTAAATGCCACTACTCTGTTTCTGCAAAATAATTGTTGTGTGCAACTTGTTTCAAATGCCACAACCCATGACAGTCAAATAGTTTAATCTTGACTGCGTCATGTTTTAAATTTGATGTTTATAAGGTGCCAGCTTAGGAGTGTGGAGTCACCTAGGTGAATGATTTTAACCTTTATAAACCTTTAATCACCTTTAAAGGAAAGAATGAATGAATATCGTTGTCCTAAGGGAAACTTAAATGAAATTCGAATCCTCGGCAACAGCGCCTGTCTGATGTTGTACCTCTGAGATAGTAGTAGGTCAACTACCAATGCTAGAGCATCTAAAATAATTGTTTTGGGGTTTTTGGATTAAATTTTTGGAAGACTAATGAATGAAGACAGATGTAGAATTAAAGTAATTAATCCTTTGGGTTATATTAATACTTCAGTAAAGGGCTGCTACAAAGCATTACACAGTGATATAGATCAAAAAATAGTGGTGATTAGAAGACAGCAAAAAACATGATAAATGTACATTTTGTCCAATCAACAATCAAACTGCTGCAACCTTTCTCTACTTACCCTTTGCTTATCCTATCATTTTTTCTTCACTTAATGGGTGCATTTAAGCTAGCAAACCCTTTTCCTTTCTTCTTATTTAACAAAAGAAAACTATCTAAATATACCCTTATATCAATCCAAGGGCTCAGATTAAACTGATGAGCACCTTATTATTCTCTACCTAACTACTGATCTGCCAAGATTAAACAGTTTGGCCAGATGTTTATTCTCTAACTATAACATCAAATTTAAAACATGAAGCAGTCAAGATTAAACTATTTGACTGTCATGGGTTGTGGCATTTAAAACAAGTTGCACACAACAATTATTTTGCAGAAACAGAGTAATGGCATTTAGACTTGCTCACTTTCAGAATTTATTTGTTTTCTTTTCTTTCTAACCTAACATTTTTTTTTTCCTTGATTTTTTAAAGCATCTAACCTAACATTTTCTTTCATATGGACATCATCATCAAGATTTATTTTTCAACTAACATTTTATTCACTATTGTTATGTCCATATCCTAACTTAACATTTTTTCAATTATTCTTTGTAATCAAAACCAAAAATGCTACAACACCTTGATACATAGTCCTCGTTAACATAGTGGGTTAACATAGTGGATGAGTTGATTTCCAGAGCAAGGGGGGAGAATACTAATGAGGTAAGGTGTTTCATAATTCAATGTACTTTTCACAAGTTATGTTTTAAAGCAAGTTTTATAAGTTATCTTTTGATTCCATTTTTGATTAAAATTTCTAAGTAGTCATCTATAAGTATAATAAATTTACAAGTATAATAAATTTTTAATTATATTCGATAAATATTTAAAATTAAACATGAGTTAAAAATGAATGTAAACCTGAAAAATGGTTATTATTAATTAGAGGAGATAACTAAAATATGATAATATATTTGGTTTTCAGCTATAAAATTGATTAATTTTTTTTACCAAACTTTTAATTAAAGAATTATATATATGTTACAATAAACCTAACATGTCATTTTCTAATTACGATGGTGCGAATTGGATGGGTGTATCATTAATATGATGTACCATATCTATGAAAAATCATCTTGTCATCATATAATACCACTCCATGTCATTGTCATAGTCTAGTCCCTTGTCCACGAACTCTAATGGAATTGACCCAACGTGATAGTGTGTTATCTTTGATTTCCCTTAAAAATATTAATATATCTAAAGATGTAAAACTGTTAATATATTTCTTTGTGAAATTCAACTGCCCACATGCCCCTTTCACACATTTAATGTGAAAGTAATGTGAAAATATGAATATATCTAAAGATGTAAAAGTGTTAATATATTTCTTTGTGAAATTCATGCCCACATGCCTCTTTTACACATTTAATGTGAAAGTAATGTGAAATTGATGAAAACTTTGATATTGATTTCAAAGATAATGTGAAAATGATAATGAAATAAGTTTAAAATATTTAATAATAATAATAAATCCTCATAAATTTATAAATTTAAATTTTTGATATAAAAGTAATGTGAAAGTAATGAAAATTTTGATTTTGATGCCAAACATAATGTGAAAGTGAATGCAATAAGATTGAAATATTTAACAAGGTCGTATAGTGAGTTTGAAAGGTATGAAAAAATTTCTCAGATTTGAACAAGGGTTTAGTTAAATTAAAGTAAAAACAATAAGGATATAATGGAAATTGGCCCATTTTGTTAGAAAATATTATGTGCAGTGGACCATATCATAGATGTAGATAATGTAGTATTCACGGTGTGGCCCTATTACAAGAGCACATATTAAAGATGGTCTATGTTACCAAACAACTATGTCAAAGATGATGTACTAGTTTGAAATAGACATTAGAAAAAAAAAAGAATATTAACTTGGAAAGATATGAGATATTATATTTGGGATTATATACATAGAGTAAGTCATTAATTTAAGACCCATGTTCATAAATATTAGTTGCAAATGATCAACTTTTCATGATTTTGAATAGTCCTCTTAACACAGATTGAATGAAGGGATGCTCACAAGGGTGAAGAAGTGAGATTCAAAGTAGAAAAATAAATAATGTAGCATCGACCATCACTTTTCAGACTTGCACCTGATAACTAGGACATCCTGGTAGGTCACCCATCTCAATATTCTTTTGAGTCAAATGCACTTAACTTTGAAGTTCTCTTGATACTCAAACATACTTAACTTGCTACCCCATTTGTAAAACCTTAGCAAGTTTGTGCTATATGAACTATTCAATTAGAACTCCCTTGATCCTTTTATTTATTGAGAAACTTCTATAATTCAACATATAAGAATAATATTTCAACATAAATATACACATAACTACGAGTCAATTCTTTTACTAATTATAATATGTCACAAAATCATTACTAATGATAAGCTAAAAATGATTTGTAATAATAACCAATAATATCACAAACAATATAACAAAATAGGTAACAAAATTAAGGAAAAAAAAATACAAAAAGAAGAAGAAAAATGACGTCTAAAGTTGAAACCAAAATGGCAATATAACCAAGACCTTACACTAAATATACCATTAAAACAATATAACTAATATCTTAATATAGAAATATTTCATTGTTAAAAACCTAAACAACTTAACAACACTTGTTATGCCTTATAGAATGTTTACTCTTACTTAATCTTCTTTATTAGTTAAATTGGTAAAAATAAATTTTATTTTCATTATCATTTTTTGAAATGTCAATTTTGTATTTTTAAATTTTAGTGATTTAAATAATTTTAAAATAAATTAAAAAATATTAAATTAAAAATTTTATAATTGATTTTTTCAAAAAAATAATACAAAATAATTAAAATAAACCATAACTTTCTAAAAAAATCTCATTAAATTAATTTTTTTATCATTAAAAATAACAAATGATAACAATCTTATTAAAATGTTTATATATATATATATATAAAATGATAACAATCTTATTAGAATGTTCATATATATATGTAGTGAGAGATTTATATAGTTAAAAAATTGTTTAATTAAATTAGAGTTGAGATAGTTTAAGGTTGAATGTTCAATGTAAAATGTGTAACACCCCTTTTGAAGAAGAATGTAAAGGTAATTTTTAGGAGTATCATGAAAATATTAGAGATTTGGATGGACCAGATGAGAAAGAACATAGCGAAACCAATATTAAAGATTTGGTCGGAGAAAGTAAAAGTAATTCTTTAAAAGTATCATGAAAATATTGGAAATTTGGATGGATCCGATGAGAAAGAACGTACCCAAACCAAAGAACGTACCCACACCAATATTAGAGATTTAAATGTATAAGATAAAAAAGAACGTACCCAAACCCAGATTTAGAAATTCATTGATGCAATGTAACTCTGACTTTAAATAAATAGTATTAAAGCCATAAAATCATTAGTTAAAATATTGTTCCATATCCTATGAGCCCTTCTCAACCAACAATATGAGGGTCATATTTAGCAAGATTTTCTTGCCATTGCCTTTGTGTACTTTATTACATCATATCAATACGTATGTGTACATATTTGCCTTTTCAAGCATTTCATATCACTATTTTTATGGTTTTGTGTACATGCTATTTGAATGGGGAATTATATTGCACTCGTGATAGTTTGGTGAAAATAAATGTGTGGGGTTTGAATACAAAACGAAATTAAAGACAGTAGGGTTTGGATTTATAAGACGAAAATAAATGCACTCAGATTTGAATTTATAATATGATTACTAAATTAGTAAGATCTTTATTAAGGGTTGGAGCAGAGAATTAATTTGGACTAATGGCTTTCGCTTTCGTATTTGTTTTCAGATTTGAGATAGTGTAATACAAAGAGGTAGCAAAACTGTACATTAATTGTTGCGTGTTAAGCTCACATGGAGCTTGGGTTAACCTATTTGGTCGTTCACGTGCACAAAGTTTCATCAACCCATTTGGCCACTCCAAAGGCATGGGGAGAGTGTATTTTTGCATGCTTCTCGTGTAAGAAATATGGCTTTGGCTCCCAACTTTATTCCAGCCCCTGAAATATTTATTGGTTTGCAACCTAAAAAATTTAGTGATGCATGGGAGAATCAAAATCGTAACCTGCCACTCGGCTCCAAATCGAGCCACCAAATTTAATGATCCGTCCTCTGTTGTCTCAAACATTAAATATCATGTGATCATTACAACACAAGGTCCTAGTGTGTGGATATTGGTGAAGCTTCATTTTCTAAGGGTGACACTGCTTTACAACATATTGCGAGGGTGAGACTCCTTTACAACATAGGAATTTTATTGTCGTTCCTCTTGGTTGAGAAGGAACTATAATAAAATTGTGGGAATTTTTTGTTTGTAAGATAAGTTTTTAATATTATTCTCGTTTGTATTTCATAATGTGAAAGAGGTTAGCAAATTGGTTTAATGGTTTAAAGCGAGAAGAGAATTAAGTGTACGTAAAAGTTTAATGTGGATGGTTCTCGAGTTAACTTGGCATTTGTGGATCTAGGGAAGGATCTCTCATTTGTTGAAGACATGAGAGTAATTTGGGACATTGTTCAGTAATTGATTTCGGGAGATCTGTGATTTGGGAGTTCGAGAGTGGAACTCTGGAATCCATTTTGCCAACTACACCTTTAAGGGTTATGAGACAACTTGATGGGTTTCCTAACCTATAAGATTGATGGAGAGGTATCCAGTTACAATGGTTGACAAAACCATGTATGCCAAGGACATCCTAGTAGACTGGTGGTTGCAATGGTTGAGACCCATGCATTCAATGGATGGTTGTTCCTTTATATGAACGTCTACATATTATTTTGTCATGTTTGACCACAACTAGAATTTGTTGATTGAGGTTGTGAGAAGTAGTTATTAACAGCAAGACTTGGAAAATATACTTGTCTTGGTTTCTAAGTAAATGAACTTGTTCCTATTCTTTAAGAATTGTTTAGATGATTCGTAGTTTAGTGTTTAGTTGAGAGCTTTACTCAACTAAGTAATTGTATAGTTAAAATAGTATTTCTATCTTAAACCAATAATTAATATATATATATATGTAATGATTTGAGGGGAGCAATATCATTAAGAAATAAAACCCAAACTCCCCTCACCAATCACAATTTAAAAGAATTTAAAATTGGAATTTAAAAAAATTGAAAATTCACGTAATTAAAAAGTAAATTAATTTGTTTTGTTTTATAAAGTTAGCAGTACAAATTTACGTTTGATTTTTATCAACCAACAACAAATTCAGATGCAGCAGGGATAATAATGATAATATTTAACCGTCGTAAATTTATATAGAGATATAGATGTGAGAGGTCAGAACTTCGAACTCATCCCCTTCGGATCCGGTAGGAGAGGGTGCCCCGGCATATCTGTGGGTCTTGAAGTTGTCGCCCTCGGACTCGCCAATCTGTTTCATTGCATTGCTTTAAATGGAATTTGGAATATAGAGACGGAGTCTAGGAGGAGCTTGAAACATTTGGGACCAACTCCCACGATGCATATCAGATAGACACTTTATGTGCTTAGGGATCACTTATAGTAGTGACTTCATACGGGGCTGGGTTGTTTCATTATGAAATATGAACTTTTGAACATAAATATATGCGCTTATGTGTGCTTAGGGATAAATTTTGGTTTTAATGATTATGTTGAACTAGTTTAATTGCAAAATAAAAGCTTACTAATAAAGATTTGTGAAATTTATAAAGATATATAATTATATATATGTAAAGGATTTATTTTTATTTATTTATTTAATTAGTTAGAATATATTATTATTAATGTAGATTTATTTTAATTCTTGATTTAACAAGTATTGAGGGGATTAAATCTCTTCTCATTCTAAATGAGATTTGCATATCAAGAGATTTGATCCCTCTTGGTCCTGGGTAGATCTAGACTTTAGATAGATCTAGGGTGATTCAATTCTCCCTTTAAATAGACTATATTCCACATGAATATAACTGGGCAATAACATGGGTTCTCAATACCATGGGCCATTTTTATTTTTATTTTTATAGGATTATTACTATTTTGCTATTTTTCTTTTTACACTTTTCTAATTTTTAACCGAGTTAAAATGTTTACATTCCATTAATTTTTTTTATTTAATTTTTAATTTTATGTAATTTGACTTAGTTAAAATGTTAACATTACATTACAACATCTCTACTACTATACTAGTTGGAGAGCTCCTCTTGGGGCAACAATTATAAATCAAGCTAGATCAATCTTAATTTGGGGTCTACCAAACACCCAGAGGGATCAAATCTCTTTTCACTCTAAAAGAGGTTTGCATATCAAGGGATTTGATCCCTCTTGGGAGCTTGGTAGACATGGAGTTAAGATGTATCTAGATTGGCTTAATTTTCCCTTTAATACACTATATTCCACATGAATACCATAAATTTTCAATACCATGAGCCATTTTTATTTTATTATTATTTTGACCAAATTAAAAAATTTACCTTCCATTACATTAATTTTTTTATTTAATTTAATTTAAATTTAGCTAATTTAACTTAATCAAAATATTAAATATTACGTTATAACATCTCCACTATAAAAATTCGAACTAAAAACCTTTCAAATTAAGAACCATGGACAAAGGTATAATAAAATTGAAAGAAAATAATAAGCTTCAGGCACCGCGGGCGGGCATGGCCCGGGTGGCACCATTATCAGCGCTCAAGGGAAAAGCGTGGTGGTTCCACTCTCTCTTGTCATTTCTGTTTTGATTTATGGATATCTAATTGTGAAATTTGTGATGGGAAAACATAGTTAAAAGGTTGATCAGATACCAAGGTATTTGGATTCCTTTTTACTAGTCAGGGAAAAATTTTGATGTTTTGTGTTTTTATGCTAAGAAAAGTTATCCTTAAACATTTGCCTTTCAAAATTAATTTTTTCATAATAAATTAACCATTTACTAATATAAATTTGATTAAAAAAATATTGTCCAATAACATAATTAAATATATTTAAATTATAATACTTTGAGAAATATAATTGTAGACTTTTTCAAAAAAAGTTGAAACAAGTGTATTTTACATATTGAAAGTATAGAATCAATCGTGGGTAAAGTATTTCTTAAAAACAATCATATAAGAAAAATGTGAAATATTAGGAATATAATATGGTCGTTTAAAAACAATCATGTAAAAAGAGTGTGAAATATGAGGTATATAATAAGGTTAAGAAAAAGTCGAGTTTTCAAAATCTTGGAATTTAAAATCTGTCAGGAAAAAAGAAAAATAAAATGAAAAAGAATGTCATTCGCCTTAAGATGGATTTTAAGATTTTGAACTTCAAATATTGGAGCTTCAACTTAGACAAGAAAACGATAAAAAAAATTAAATAAAAACATATTGTTCGAAAATCTTTTAGTAAAAAAATCTTGACGGTGAAAAGTCTAACAACAAAAGGAAAGTAAAGTGAAAAGAAAGTAGATTTTTTTTAAATGGAGGTGAAATTTTGACCATAAGATATATATGAATTCCTTTGTAGAGTCCATCATGCGAAAGGCGAGCTGATGACGGTACAGTCTGAATAAGGTTCAGAAATATAAATGGATAAAGCATGGGATCAAAGGTGATTTCAGCAAGGTATTCATACCAGATCTTTGCGACGACAGAAACGTAGGGATTCGTGCTGCAGAGGCTGCCTTTGATCCCTTCATTGAAGAAAGAATCTTCTAAATTGTCCATGTTTTGATATTTGATTGCTATGAACTAGATGTATAATGAGAAACAGTACGCTGCATACTGTCAATTTCGGACCTGGAAGCAAAAAGTTATTCTTCGTATGTCTTTAATGGAAGCAGGAAATCAGTGATTGTAGCTTGTTCCAATTGTATAACTATTCTTTTCTCCAGCTGAGCACGACACTCTGAGCTGGCGGTCCAAGCGAGCACACAATGAATAATCACAAATAAGAAGAAGACATCATTGTCTGCGGGTTGAAGCCTGACGATGGACTCAATAACGCCTTTCCTTTCGGATCTTGAAAACACCTGATCTTCGCAATCCAAAGACTTGTCATGAAGATTACTACTGTAATCACCGACCCTCAAAATGTCAACGATCCAACGATCTACGTAAAACAATGAATTTCTCTGCATTCCCCACCTTTGAATAAAGGCGATTATCAACCCAAAATAATCAAACAACAGTGCCCACAGATCATTTATCCACGAGGCCTCACAACTTTCCACAGAAATGCCTTCGTTTAGCTGATATTTTGTTTCGAAAAGACCCATTAGTATCCTCATAGAAATAGCCTCGATGCAATTGTTGTTAGAATTAATGGAGAAATCCAAACTTAGTTCACTGTTATGGTGATGATAGGATTGAGAGTCTAACTTTAGATCTCAGATCTTAATATTCAAGGAGTGGTTCAAACCACCTGACCGTGAGAAAGCCTATATGTACTAGGTTGTTCTCTTGATTGAATGTAGTAGATTGTGTGAGTGTTTGTACACTCTCCACGTATCTTCTGGAGAGTCGTTTACCTTAATAAATTCGTTTTTTATCATGGTATCAACGCTGCAGGAAGGAAAGGCCTGTACGCTGAGTTGAGGAACGCGACATCATCATTGTGGAGTTGAAGAGTAATCGAGCCGTCGTCACAAGGAGCCAAAAAGAGTAGCCGCGATGAGTCTCTTCCCACGTTTTTAATTTAACGTAGGCATTCGTCGCAGGAATCCAGTGTACATCTATGACTAGTCACGGATATGAGGAAAATAGCTACGATGATTGTGCTGGCCGCGTTTTTTTAAAAGGCCGTGTGTGCCTGGAAGCTACGTGGAAAATTTTGATTACATTTTGTTGAGGAAGGAGACTGTCATAGCTGTGTGGTGGACAGCTTGTGATTAATCATCGAAGAAGAGTGCACCTATAGTTGTGTAAAAGAGGTGCCCATGCAATCGTTTAGAGAGGCCACAGAGAGGAGGCCGGATCGCCGAAGGGAACAACAGAGGAGGCTGGATCACCGAAGGGAACAACAGAGGAGGCCGGATCACCAGCATAGCTGCGAGGAGAAGGTGTGGAGGTTGACATTGCTAAAGGAAGCCGAGTAGGTTGAGGAAGAGGTTGGATCGCTACTGATCAACATAAGGTTGGATGTAGACAACCTGAGGGAGGCCGCGAGGAAGCCGTGAGCAAATAAAAATACCTACGAGAGTATACATCATTCCTTGGCTCAGATTGAGGTTCTGCGAGGGAGCATCATAGTTATTTTTCCTTCCCCGAGTGACCAGATAATTATTCCCGTCTGGGGCCAATCGTACCTCCTTGAACCCTTTGTTTATCTCGGGGTTCATGATAACCCAGGTGTTGGCAGTGATTTTGGTAGCCGCTGCTAGAGAACAATTTCAATGCAATGTGGAATGGATGATCTTCATTAAATTCAACGGATTTCTGACAGATTTTTATTTGCATGTTTTCTTTTTTTTGCTCTTTCTTATTGAGGCGGTGGAAGGGAGATCGAGCGGATCAATTCATCGTGAGCTGAGTTGAACAACCAGCGAGCTAATTTTGGAGTGTGTGGGAGCTCGTGTTGAAGGCTGAACACTTGCCTAAGAGGCCGCGTGGTGGAGGCTGTGTGTTGGAGGCTGCAAGAGCGTGGACACACGGAGGAGCTCACGCAGTGCGTTGGATGCCTGGAGGTCTGCTTCGAGTAGAGGCAGTGTGTTGGGTTTCAATCCGGGGAGTATGTTGCTGATCCGTGGAAGAAATCTGCGTAGCGAAAGAGTCATCTTGCTGTAGTGGCAGAGGTGGCAGAAGGTCGCGAGTTTCCTAGTTCGGCTGTCAGCTGGCTGAGTATAGAAATCATAGCTGTCGATTTGGGCGGTAGAGATCGGACTTCCGTGGAGAGCGATTGTTGTGTTAGCTATTTTTTTGTCAGTGTGAAGGTGAAGATTGCCTCTCCCAACTTTTCAAAGATTTGGAATGGCGTGAAAGTTGTGAGGTGTTTCTTTTAGATTGAGCAGGATAATTGATCTGCGATGGCGGAGTTAGCCTGCGTGGGTGTGGTTCAGTTGCAGAAGGATTGCCTTGAAGCGGATGGATGGATGGACTTCAGCGCAATTACAAACCCATGACAGGAGTGTGAATTTGGAGATCAATCTTTTAAAAGGTTCTTGTCAGACTAAGTAGCCAAAATTACCGTGTAGGAAGTGCAAGAAGTCAGTGCTATTTTTCTCTCCCCAGACCATATGATCAGGTATATTGACATTAATGTTGGTCACCAACTTCATCTATGGCGATGTGAGCCTTTGGAGTCTTCAGTTTCTTCTTTAATTTATGTTATTTTATGTTCTGGGCATTGAGATAAAATTGAAAGAAAGAAAGGATTCTCCAGCTCGTCGGAAGGGCGCTACTCCAAGTAAACATTGACCATTGAATTCTCTCCTTGATAAATTGTTGGAGGTTGAAAGGATTTTGGAGTGTGGAAGTCAATCGTTCGAGCTGTGAGATTGTTGTCTTATCAGAAATTAGTAGTGCAGTGCACAATGAACTATTCCTGGTCAAAGTATTCTTGCAAGGGAGAAAATAGAAGGAGAAAATGGGTCTTCAATGTAAACTAAAAAAGTCTCGAAGAAAACTAAGGAGAAAGCATCAAAGGAGAATTGCTAAATATTGTTTTGCTAAACTTTGTGATTTGTTTCAGGTTGACAATGATGGACTAGTTGCTGATCAAGATGAAGATTTGGAATTTGGTGAGATTATTAAATGGTTAATGCCAGATTTACCATCTTTTTCAGGTATGAATTATGAAATATGGGAAAATGAAATAAAAACAATACTATGGAAGGTAAATTTACAGGATTATGTTGAAGATGTTATTAAGGATAGTGGAGATGCATTAGTATTAAGTCTTATAACATCTGTAGTAGATGACAACATCATACTCAACATAATATATGAATATGGAGAGATTCTTAGTACAAAGTTTATATGGGATGTTTTAGAGATGAAACACTGTTTGAATGAGGGCAATGATGTTGAAGATAATGCTCTTGATAATGATCCCATATTTGATTGTGTAACTGAAGATGCAATGATGGGTGATGAATGTGTGTCTGTAACTAAAATTTGTGATGATGAAAACACATCCATTATTACAGAACTTGAAAGTTTTCTTGATGCCAAAATCAAGTTTGTTGAGACTTATATACCTCATGATGAGTGCATCAATTTGATGATTGAAAAACATCTTATTGAAGAATTACTGTTTGGTGAGAAGGAAGGCCTATCTTCACAAACAGATCAAATGCAGAAGATGCCTGTAGAACTGAGTGAAGAGGCTAAAGGCATAACTGTGACAGTAGAAAGGGATGAAGTAGGGAGAGATGGTGAAATGAAATTTCTCCTAAAGGAGCAGGAAGATGAAAGTAAATGTGGTCCTCTTTATAAATCTAACATTTTTTTTGTGCATATATTGGGAGGCAAGGAACAACAACGAATTTTGAAGAAGAATTGAAGTTTCTTGGAGCATGGTTGGAAACACCATGTCTTTATGAAATCAAAATAGAAGTTGCAGTAATGAATGGTGAAGACATCATCGCTGGCGTTCAGATAGTTGACACCAGAAATAGTGAGAAGGAAAATTCTCCTATCCAGCCTGCCATAATTCTAAGAAGGACGAGAACAAGAATTCAAGTTTTCCTTCACAGGAGAAGAAATGAGGCGAAGATACATCAATATCTCATGGCGAGGAAAGTGAAGATGAAGCCTCAACTCAAGATGAACAAGCATGGACTCTCAAGCAAGAAGACAAAAATGAAAACTCTGTTACCAGGATGTTTCATGTTTTTTAATTGTAAACCTAGCTGAGACTAAGACCAGCAAGCGTTGTATGCCATTTTAGTTTTTTAGTGAACCCTTTCTCCATTAAGGGGGAGTGTTAGAATTAATGGAGAAATCCAAACTTAGTTTACTGTTATGGTGATGATAGGATTGAGAGTCTAACTTTAGATCTCAGATCCTAATATTCAAGGAGTGGTTCAAACCACCTGATTGTGAGAAAGCCTATATGTACTAGGTTGTTCTCTTGATTGAATGTAATAGATTGTGTGAGTGTTTGTACACTCTCCAGTTATCTTACCTTACCTGGAGAGTTGTTTACCTTAATAAATCTATTTTTTATCAATTGTTTACAATACACACTTCTTCAACCAGGGATGAATTTTTTTACAATTTCAAAGAACTTCAAGCGCATCTTCCTGGTTTTTCAGTATTACTTGGTTGAAATAAAACTCACTTTTCTTGCAAAGATTACCTCTGCAATACTCTTTTGTCATCTCTAAAAACTCAGTCGCGCATCTTAGAGCAGCAATGCTGAAAGGATTCATGAGAATCGAGGAACCATAGCAGTAAGCTGCTATCATTTCAAAAAAATTTGCCCCGCTAGGGAAGGCTTGTGGGAGATAAATCTCGTTCCCTTCCATTAGTTGCCACTTCAAGAAATTGCTGTTGGAAACCAAGGGAAACTAGCCATTCAAAACAATAGCAAAAGATAAGGATCTCAAAATCTTTTGTTTCCACCATTACAAAAAGGCAAGCAGCCGATTAGTGTTCAGAACAGCTTAATGAAATTGAAATTCAGTCAATTTTGAGCTGAAAATAAACTTGTGAAGCTTGAAACTGTGGCCTTTAACGTACACTGTAACAATTATTGGAAACCCTGTGGCTTCACCCCATGACCAGACGCTTCGTCGTAGAATATCTTGACTAACGCATATGCAGTGGCATAATGGTCGTTTTTCAGTAAAATGTAGGCGCCATCATTGGGGAAAGCCAGATTCATGCCATTGTCGCCTGTGTTATTCATCGCATCCCCTAAGGAGTTTGATGAACAATGGTTTCTTCATGATCTTCATATATGGTATCCACAACACCAACTCGCCAATGGATGCTCCCTTCTGTCCTCCCATCATGATCAAAAACACCGCTGTAAAAATCCTCAGGGGAGTTGATCAGATCGTCCATGTCAACTGATGCCAATAAATCTTTTAAAAACTTACAAAATCTTGGAGAAGCATGGTTGGAATATACAGGGGCCTTTCACATTTTCTGCCTTGGAAAGGTGCAATTTGTTTTGGAGGCAAAAATCTTATAATCCTATTTTGCTTTGAATGCAGCGACATAGCAATTTCAAAGCTTATTCTAGTAGGTTGTGATTGCATGTGGGTTGCGTCAGGATTGACATGAAAAACAGAGTTAAATGAATGAATTGAGCTACTCCCTCACACCTCTCATTATCATGTATTAATGGCGTTTGTGCGCATATTGAATGTCATATCGTTCTGAGTCCTGACCATTTTGTTTGAACGTGGAGCCAGATTAACCAGATTTACAAGGTATCTGATATTCATATGCAGACGGGCAGGCTATGTGGGTGAATATGCAGTTAAGTAACTCTTGATATTGTGACATGTCAAGTCTACCCCCTTCACTGACATTTGCGACTGTGACTATATATATTGGAAATTTTCTTGGCTGGGAAAGGGTATTAATGATGTTTTGATAAAAATGTCAACTGTCAGTTTTGCACAGTTACAAACACGTCAAGAGAAACAATCATTAAAGAATTATGAATGTCAAATACCGCTAAAATTCCCTATGAAAAGCAAAATTCCCGTCAAATTCCATCTCTCGATACCACAATTAATTTGGGAATTTTTTTATATTTTCAGTATTTTAAAATGAGAAAGATAAAGTTAAGATCGTAGATCATTTTGTGTGAGCTTTTTTGGGTTGACAGTGTGAACGTTTTTGGTTGAATTTTAAGTTATATAATTTTTGAAAATATTGTGGGGGAGTATTAAGTTAAGATGTTTTTTACTTAAATTTTATAAATGTGTCGTATTTATAAAAAAACATTTTAAATTATTTAACTTTCTAAATAAAATTAATGTAAAGATTGAAATATCTTATGTACTTTTATTATTTATATTTTTAATTTTTTTAATGTATATATTATTTTATTGTTGAGTTGAGAGGCATATTTTATAATTAAATATGATGTGTAATCATGTATTTCTATTATCAAAATTGAAAATCTAAAAATCTAAAAATAAAAATAATTAATTTAAATATTTTGTATAGTTATTCAAATTCAACGTATACAATAAAATAACTATTAAATGAATAAGATGATTTTATTTTAATACAATTATTTTACGCTTTTAATAGTTATTTTATCATATACATTGAATTTGAATGAATCATAAATTTACCTTCAACAAAATTTTTTACCACATTAAAATTCCAAATCAAGTAAAATTTTAAACATCTTTATTAAAGTCAATACCATTTTGTTAATAAAGTAAAAAGGTTATTTCAACACAAAGAATTGAAAATCTTGCTCCAAAATCTTTTAATATTTCTTTTAATTAAATATTTGTAAAATGAATCTTTAAAAGTAAAACCATATCCTATGGATATATTAAAATCTCTAAAGACATAAATATTTCCATGTCAAAGTTGTAATATTTGAAAATTTTGTTATCATGCCATGTAAAAAATATCATTAAATCTAATATTAATATTAATATTAATATTATAAATTTAATAATTTAGGCTTAATACAATATTGAATTTTCTATATTATAATACATATTAATATATCATGATATATATTAACTCTAGATATATATGGGATGGAAAAACAAACACAGGGGAAGAGATAGAGGTAGTGAGAAGAAGGGAGAGAGAGGAAGGATGAGAGAGGTAGTGAGAGGAAGAGAGAGAGAGGAAGGATGAGAGAGGACTTGAGAGACAGGAGGGGAGAGGGAGCGATAGAGAAATACAGTTGGAAGGAAAGAGAGGGAGGGAAGAAGAATCACATAGCGAGAGAAAAGTGGAGAAAGAGATAGAGGGAGTGACAAGGGAGAGATGGAGAGAGAGTGTATATGTCTGGGGCTAAGATGAAGAGATAGAGAGAAGAGGGGGAGAGAAGGAGAGATAGTGACAGAGTTGGAGGGTGGAGAGAGAGAGAGAGAGAGAGACAAAGAGATAAGGGGGAGAGACAGAGGGAGGCAAGAGAGAAACTGAGAGAGAGGAAGCAAGAGAGCTTGGCTGTGAGAGAGAGAAGGAGAGATGAAGGGAGAGAAAGAGGGAGGTAAGAAGAAAGACACAGAGAGAGAAAGTTGGAGTGAGAGAGAGGGACTGATAAGGGAGATGGAGAGAGAGGGAGAGAGGAGAGCAAGTGGGAAGAGAGATAGAAGGGGGGCAGAGGGAGAGATAGATAAATATGGAGAATGAGTGTGTATGTTTTGGGGATGATATAGAGAGACAAAAGAGAGATAGAGAGAGATAGATCTATAGATGGAAGATGAAGAGAGGGAAGAAGAGAGAGAGGGAGAGAGGGAGATATAGATAGATATGGAGGGAGAAAGCATGTATGTTTGGGGAGGGGGTGATATGGAGAGACAAATAAGTTGAGATGGAGGGAGATATAGATATAGATGGAGGGGGGGATATGGAAGAATAATTCTTGCACTATATGCATTGATTTCAGTGTAGATGGTGATTTCTAATCCTATTTGATTGCTTGCATTGAAGGAGATAAATTGAAGGACAGAGGAGGAATGAAGGGAGAGAAAAGGAAAGGAGTTAGATAGGGAGAGAAGGTTGAGAGAGAGAGGGAGTCACAAAGATGGAGGGGGGAGAGAGGGAGGGATATGTTGAAAATAGCAACAAGAAATGCTAAAATAGAAGTGCTAAAAATAGCACTGCTATAAATAGAAGTTTGGGTACCAGTGTTGGATTGGGCAACAAGGAATGAAAAATGGAAGTGCTAAAAATAGCATTCTATTTTTAGTAGTTCAGGATGGATTCCTATTTTAGTCAGTCCCTAGACTAAAAATAGGAAGTAAAATTTGAATTTGAACTTAACAGTTGTTTGAAAATAAATTAATTAATTCACCATGAGTTAATTAGTTGTGAAAAATCAAACATGAAGTCTAAGTGAGGAAATGCAATAGTTTCTCCATTGATTGAGGAATTTGTCCTTCGTTAAGGAGATGAGGATGAGTTGTACTTTGAGTTGTAATTAGTTAGCTCAGTTATCTGAGTTAAGTCCAGTCAGATTAGTTCAAATAGTTTGTTGAACTAATTGTAGGTTCAATTAGTTAATGCTTACATGCATGTAACTGTTGCACTTCAGATAATTGAATATTCTCTCATAAATAACTCATGCATGTTAGTTCAGCCAAAGACCCAGTTGAGATCAGAGGAAGGGACAATGTACTATCAGTTGGAGGAATTTTCCTATATAGGAAACTCACCAATGTAGAAGGAATTATCTCCTTTAGATTTGTGCAGTTATTTTAGAGGTCACAACAGTGTGTGAGGGATTATTACACATAGGTGGCAGCTTGAGGAACGAGGAGAAACTGCGCAAGGAAATAAGAGGCTTGGAGGGCAGAGGAGAAGGTTTGTGAGAAGGCTTTGACTGTCTATGAGCAACATTGAGGGATTGTACTAAGAGTTGTATAGCTTGTGAGCTAAAGCTTTATGTAATTCGTTCATATTTCCACTTGTATGATATTATAGAGATCAAGGTTTTTAGTTGAGGCTTTCCCCAGAGTATTCTTCTATGTTCATGTGTGATTTCTTTCTTATTCTCTGTTATATGTGTTCTATTTGATCTTGCTCAAATCGATTAAGCTTCTACAAGTTTGTTGTAGAAGTTTGAACTTAATAGTTGTTTGAAAATAAATTAATTAATTCAGCATGAGTTAATTAGTTGTGGAAAATCAAACATGAAGTCTATGTGAGGATATGCAACAGTTTCTCTATTAATTGAGGAATTTATCCATCAGTTAAAGGATAAGGATGAGTTGTAATTAGTTGTCTCAGTTAACTGAGTCAAGTCCAATTATATTTGATTTAAACAATTTATTTAAATTAAATAAGTTCAGTTAGTTAATGCTTGCTAGCATATAACTGTTGTACTTCAGATAACTGAAGTTTCTCTCATGAATAACTCATGCATGTCAGTTCAGACAGAGACACAGTTGAGATCAGAGAAGGGACAATGTACTATCAATTGAAGGAATATTTTTCCTATAAAGGAAGCTCATCCATGATGAGGATTTATCTCCTTCAGGACTGCATAGTTGGATCAGAGGTTAATGAGTGTGTGAAGAGGCCAATTCACACAAGTGGCTACATTGGACCCCAATCAAAATTGCTCAAAGAAATAGGAGAATTGGAGGGCAGACTAGAGGTTAGATAGAGGCCTTTGACTGTCTATGAGCAACAGAGGTATTGCAGAGAGAGCAGGATAGCTTTTGAGCTGATTCTTTTTGTAATACTGGTTATATTTCCACTTGTATGATAATACAAAGTTGGGGTTTTAGGCTGAGGCTTTTCCCTGGATATATCTTCTGTGTTATGTGTGATTGATTCCTTCTTATCAGATATATCTATTCTTGGTTGATGATGCTCATATATGTTTAAGCTTCCGCAAAGTTTATGGTAGAAGTAGATCTAGTATTATGCTTTAGGACATTGCATATATCAGTTGATATATAGTGAAAATTCTACATGGTATCGGAGCAAAGGTGACCAAGGAAGAACAATATACAAAGAAAGGAGATTTCGAAGTTTTGAGTTTTGGGCCACGAGTTTTCAGAGCAGGTCTGAAAATTTTTGTGCAAAATTTTCAAAAACAAATATCAGATTTGGATTCCTTGCGAAAATACCCAAAATCAAAAAAAAAAATTGGCTGAATCGGAGTTCGGATGAGGGAGACATCGCTGATTTAAAATCAACTCTTTTTCCTGAAAATTTCATGACAGTGGGAAATATGAAAAAGATTGGTGTGCTAGCCAAGAACCTGTATGAACTTGAGGTTTAAGATGCATGCAAAGCCTTGAGGAGCAAGACAAAGGTTAAATACTTAGTGGTTGAGAGGGAGAGTAAATTACCTCTCAACATGCAGTGCTAGAAGAAGTATTAGACAATTATGGAGGAGCCACGGTCGGTGAAGCAGCTTCAAGAGGTTGTGGAGTAGCCACAACTAGAGAAGCCGAGAGGAGACAGAGTGCAGCCATCCACTCATGCAGAGACCTCCAGTAGGGGGAAATTTCGAGCCAGGTGGGCAGAGGGATCACATGCATCCATACCTCCAGGTAGGAGGTGCGGTGATGTGGAGTGATTATCCTAAGTAGGCTGGAATAGGGGCATGATCCTTGAGGTACCCAACCTATTTGATTTGAATTTGCTACAGGAGCCCCGACGAGGAGTAGCAAGACTAGTTGATTGGGTAGAGACAGATGCGGATAGAATGGTAGAGAGAGCTACAGTGCAAGAGTCCCAGGACTATGTAGAGCTAGCAGGCTGCAACAATGCGAGAGGCACAGGAGTGTTGCACCAGTGCAGGATGGCAAAGAGAGGTGTGCAACGGTGCGATATGCATGGGGTGTTGCAGCAGCTCAGAGGTCAGAGAGAGAGCACTTGTCAACAGTAGGTAGAGCTTCAACAATAGAGTATTGTTCTAGCCCAACAGAGAGGTCAGTGGGGAGTTTTTTTTTTTGTTTCGAGAGTTGTTGGAGCAACCACACTTGGTAGAAGTGTTGCATGTAGAACATTCCAGAGGTATAGGATCGGGTTCGAGTTGAATGCCTTTCTTGTTGAGAGGGAGTGTTGAAAATAGCAACAAGAAATGCTAAAAATAGAAGTGCTAAAAATAGCACTACTATAAATAGCAGTTTGGGTACTAGTGCTGGATTGGGCAATAGGGAATGAAAAATGGAAGTACTAAAAATAACATTCTATTTTTAGCAGTTTAGGATGGATTCCTATTTTAGTCAGTCACTGGACTAAAAATAGGAAGTAAAATTCGAATTTGAATTTAACAGTTGTTTAAAAATAAATTAATTAATTCACCATGAGTTAATTAGTTGGGAAAAATCAAACATGAAGTCTATGTGAGGACATGCAACAATTTCTCTATTAATTGAGGAATTTATCCATCAGTTAAAGGATAAGGATGAGTTGTCATTAGTTGGCTTAGTTAACTAAGTCAAGTCCAGCTATATTTGATTTAAACAGTTTGTTTAAATTAAGTAAGTTCAGTTAGTTAATGCATGCTAGCATATAACTGCTGTACTTCAGATAACTAAAGATTCTCTCATGAATAACTCATGCATGTCAGTTCAGAAAGAGACCTAGTTGAGATCAGAGAAGGGACAGTGTACCATTAGTTGGATGAATATTTTTCCTATAAAGGAAGCTCATCCATGATGAGGATTTATCTCCTTCAGGACTGCGTAGTTGGATCAAAGGTTAGTGAGTGTGTGAAGAGGCCAATTCACACAAGTCACCGCACTGGACCCCAATCAAAATTGCGCAAAAACATAGGAGGCTTGGAGGGCAGACCAGAGGTTAGATAGAGGCCTTTGACTGTGTATGAGTAGCAAAGGTATTGTAGAGAGAGCAGGATAGCTTTTGAGCTAATTCTTTTTGTACTACTGGCTATATTTCAACTTGTATGATAATACAAAGTTGGGGTTTTAGGCTGAGGCTTTCCCCTGGTTATATCTTTTGTGTTATGTGTGATTGATTCCTTCATATTAGTTATATCTGCTCTTGGTTGATGATGCTCATATTTGTTTAAGCTTCCGCAAAGTTTATGGTAGAAGTAGATCTAGTATTATGCTTTAGGACATTTCATATATCAATTGATCTACAATGAAAATTCTACAGGATATAGTGACAGGGTTGGAGGGAAAAGAGAGAGAGAGAGAGAGAGAGAGAGAGAGAGAGAGAGAGGAGAGAAAGGGAGAGAGACGACTTGAGAGAGAGGAGGAGAGAGGGAGGACAAATATATGGATTTGGAAGGGGAGAGAGTGAGGGAAGAAAAAATGCACATAGAGAGAAAAGTGGAGCAAGAGAGAGGGGGGTACTCAAAAGGAAGAGATGGAGAGAGTGTGTATGTTTGGGGGTGAGATAGATAGACAAAGAAGGAGAGATGGAGGGATATATATATATATATATATATATATATATATATATATATATATATATATATGGAGGTGGGGAGAGGGAAGAATATTTCTTGCACTAAATGCATTGAATTCATTGTAGATGGTGAATTCTAATCCTATTTGATTACTTGCACAAGATGCATAAATTTCAGTGTAGATGTTGATTTCTAATGTTATTTGATTGCGTGCACTAGATCCATTGATTTCTATGTAGATGTTGATTTCTAATCCTATTTGATTGCTTGCACTAGATGCATTGATTTCAGCGTAGATGTTTTCTAGTTATATTTGATTGTTCTCACTAAATATATTGATTTCAGTGTAGATGTTGATTTCTAATTCTATTCGATTGCTTGCACTATATGCATTGATTTCAGTGTAGATGGTGTTTTCTAATTATATTTGATTGCTTGCACTAGATGCATTGATTTTCAGTGTAGATTGTGATTTATAATACTATTTGATTGCTTGCACTAGATGTATTGATTTTAGTGTAGATGATGACTTATAGTCATATTGAAGATAGGTGGGGGTGCGGGTTGTGGGAGTTTGTGGAAGACCAAGGCGAAACACTTCTGCACAGGTTTCTCCATGGACGGTAGCAGAGGAGGGAGCTCCACTCCCTCCTTCAGAGAGGTAGTGACTAATAGGGGCAAGACACCCCTAGAATTAGGCAGAGGTAATTCGACGATAGAAGGAGAAAACAGGGACAAGGAAACAGTAAGTAACAAGGAGAAGAAAAATGATGGCACAAAAAACAAGGAGGAAAATGAAAAAAAACAGGGAACAACAAACAAGAACCAAAAGGGACTATGCAAGCCCAAAGCTGAAATCACTCCCAGAGTAATCTTAAATAACCCAGAGCTGCAGGCCCATAGGGAGCACATGCAGACTTATGCTATCATATGCAAATTCATGGGACTATGGCCCACCGAAAAGGCTTTACAAACATGGATTAGAAACCACTGGAAGCCTAAAGGAAGCATTGATCTTCATCTAGGATCCAAGGGTTTTTTCACTGTGGTGTTTGCAAACATTGAGGACAAAGATAGAGTGTTTGAAGGTGGGCCCTACTTCTTTGTAGTAGCAGGGCTCTTTATGCAGCCGTGGATGATGAACTTCGTGCCGGAGCGAGAAACCTTCACCTCCATCCCGGTTTGGGTAAGACTCTATTCGCTACCTCTGGATTATTGGCAAATAGAATCACTAATAGCTATAGGCAATAAATTAGGGAGGTATGTCAAAACTTCTGAAGCCACAAGAAGGGGAAAATATACCTCCTTTGCCAGGATTTGTGTAGAGATGGACCTATCTGGAGCACTTCCGGACGAGGTGATATTGGAGGTTCATGATGAGGAATGGGTGCAGACGGTTGACTATGAGCATATTCCTTTTAGATGTCGAAAATGTCATGAACATGGGCACCTTCTTAGAGACTGCCCTCTCAGTAAGGTAGAGAGCAAAAACAATCCCAACACAATGAAAGAAATAGAGGGCTTTCACAAAGTAGCTCATAAAGGTAGAAATGGAAAAAAAGGGCCAAAACAACACCAAAGCGGAGACCAAAAAGTGAGGCCGAACCAGTTCCAAGTTCTTGAAGAGGAGGTAGATACAACAGACGAAAATCAAGTAATGAAGGATGGATATGTTAAGCAGGACAAGGAAGAAGAACAGGATCAAGAAAAGGTAAAGGAAAAGCAGAAAGAGATCTTAATGAGTGAATCAGAGATGGATATGGATCAGGAAATGACTCAGAGCGAGATGGAAATGGAGGACAATGAGTTGCAAGAGATTCTGGACAGAGAAAACCTAGATCTAGAAGGGTTCTTGAGTAAGGGAACAACGGGTGGGGTAGAATCTCTACCACAAGAAGAATGCAATCAAATAAGGCAGTTATTCTTATGGAAAGCTCAGGCAAAGGACTTGGGCGAAGATAACAACATGGAAAGACAAGCCAACCATGGAATAAAAGTAATAAAATTGACTCCAGGATTAGCTCCAAGAATCCCGGGGAAAAAAAGGGGCAAAAAAAAGCAGAATGAGCTATTAATGGAATGTGGAAAGCTCATGATAGACTCAGGTAAGATGAAAGATCTAACCAGTTACTCCTTTACCAATCTGTAATTATGAAGTTTACAACTTGGAACATCAGAGGTCTACGAAGTAAAAGAAAGAAAAGAATATTGAATAATAGAATGAAGCAAGTAGCTTCGGATACAATTTTTGTCCAAGAAACGAAATGCTCTATTCAAAAGATAAGACAAATACATAGTAAATGGCTCATTAGATATGAGTTCATAGAAGTCAAAACAGAAAATACAACAGGGGGTATCCTTATCCTCTGGAATCCCCAAAAAATAGGTATTATTGATGCGGAGGCATCAAGGAATTATTTATTAGTTGTTATTCAGCCTGTAGGTGACAGGGACACTTATCTTGTAACGAATGTTTATGGCCCTCAAAGGTTAGATGACAAAATCAGGTTTATTGATTCCTTAGTGGACCTCCGAAACAGATTTGCAGGGCTACCGTGGGTTATACGAGGAGAATTCAACATGATTAGATCTCTCTCGGAGAAAAAAGGGGGTACAAGAGCACTAAACAAAGATTCCTCAACTTTCCAATGTTTTTCAGAAAACATGAAGCTGGTGGACATTGAGACAAACAATGGCCTTTGCACATGGAACAACAAAAGAGGAGGAGATTCTCAGGTAGCTTCCAAGATAGACAGATTCATGATCTCTGAAGAGCTCGTGCTTCTAGACAAGGAAATAATAGTGGATATTCTTCCTTTTGGAGGCTTAGATCACTAGCCGATTCAGATGGAGATCATGGGCATTGGCACCCCAAGAAACAAACCGTTCAGGTTTGAGAATATATGGCTGTCACACCCGGATTTCTATAGCAATATTGAAAAACGGTGGGCTGAAGACCTGCAAATTCAGGGATCTTCTATGTTCCTACTGCATAAAAGACTAAAGCACATCAAGCAAAAGCTAAAGGAATGGAACCAAAAGGAATTTGGTAATATTTTCACAAGTAAAAAAATTGTAGAAAACAAAATTCTAGAGCTCAATCAAGATTTGATCAGGAATGGCTTTGAAAAAGACAAAAATGATATAGCAGAGAAATACCAACAAGAGTGGGAAATGTTGTGCAAACAAGAAGAAATTTTTTGAAACAAAAATCTAGGGTTCTATGGCTGAAAGAAGGAGAATGTAATACCAAATTTTTTCACAGATCTACCATTATGAACAGAACTCACAACAGAATCTCTTCGATCAAGGATGAAAATTCCCAAATTCATCAGTCCCATGAGGAGATAGATGCAGTGTTAGTAAAGCATTTTCGGGACATTTCCAAAGAAAACGTCTCAGAAAGAGAACCTTTCATCAAGGACATAATTAAACATATACCTAAATTGGTCTCTAGAGAGGATAACTATAATCTCAATAGACCTATAACTAAAAAGGAGATCAGTGAGGTCCTCGAGGAAATGTAAAATGGCAAGGCACCAAGGCTGGATGGTTTTAATGTGGATTTCTTTAAAACCTGCTGGAATATCATTAAAAGGGATACAGTGGAGATTGTGGAAGACTCCAGGAGGAACAAGACCATTTTGAAAGCTCTCAATACCTCCTTTATTGCCCTTATTCCAAAACAAGATAATGCTCAAACTCCAGAGAGATATAGGCCCATCACCTTATGAAATGTTGTCTACAAGATAATTTCCAAAGTTGTGGCTAACAGACTCAAACCCCTGCTGCCTAGGCTTATCTCTAGGGAACAAACATGGTATGTAGAAGGAAGACAAATTTTGGACAATATAATTCAAGCTCACGAGGTTGTTCACTCGTTAACTTGCAATAAGAGAGCCGACATGATCATGCAACTAGACACAGCCAAAGCATATGACAAAGTAAATTGGATATATATCAAAAAATTTCTCACAACGTTTGGTTTTGATCATAATTGGGTCAGATGGGTCATGGCCCTGGTGACCTCTTCCAGCTTTTCAATTTTGGTGAATGGCTCTCCTTCTGAACTTTTTCTCCCTTCTAGGGGTCTTAGACAGGGAGATCCACTATCTCCTTTTCTCTTCATCCTCATGATGGAAGGGCTGGGGTGATCTATCAAACATGCAAGAGTAATAAGAAGAATTCATGGACTCCAACTTTCGGAGAATGGGCAGGTTCTGACGCATCAACAGTTTGTAGACGATACCATGTTACAAGGAATTCCCATAGTTAAAGAAGCACAGGCTAACAAACAAATTTTGAAGGGCTTTGCAAAGGCTACAAGTATGGAAGTTAACATTACCAAATCAAAAATATTTTTCTTTAACACTCATATCGCCATCCAGAGAAATATCTACAGAATTTTAGGCTTTCAAAGAGAATCCCTTCCCTCTAAGTATTTGGGAGTTCCTCTCACAGCTAAACCCCGACACAAGAGCATTTGGGATCCACTAGTAACTAAAATGCAAGACAAGGTCAGGAAATGGACAAACAGATCTCTAAATTTAGCTGGCAGACTAGTGCTCACTAAAGCAGTTCTCCAAGCTATCCCTATCTTCATGCTATCAGTCCTCCCAACTCCATTAGGAGTCTTACAACATTTTCAGAATATTCAACGAGATTTTCTGTGGGGAAAAGAGGAAACAAGGAAAAAATGGGCTTTGGTCTCATGGGAAAAGATCTGCAAACCCAAAAACCGAGGAGGCCTGGGTTTGGACAATTTAGAGATTCTCAACAAGGCTCTAGGAGAAAAACTTTCGTGGAGGTGGGTTAAGGATCCTAAAGTGCAATGGGAAAGCATCTAGAAGGAAAAATATGAACCCAAAAACCAAGGAGGCCTGGGTTTGGACAATCTAGAGATTCTCAACAAGGCTCTAGGAGAAAAACTTTGGTGGAGGTGGGTTAAGGATCCTAAAGCGCAATGGGCAAGCATCTAGAAGGAAAAATATGCCAATGCCTGGCCGGTTTATGATATAATACGTATGATAGGAACAGTGAAAGGCTCCCCCATATGGAACAAGGCTTGGGAGAACAGAGAAGTGGTTCAAAAAAACAGTTTCTGGGAAATCAGAGAGGGAGATCTGGCACTTTTCTGGGAGGACAAATGGCAACAAGAACCTAATCTTCTAAGGGAAGAATTTTTAGGCCTCAAGCAAGAGACTGACAATCAAGGATTAGTTAAGGTGAAAGACTTTTGGGAAAATCCACATAATACAGGAAAGTGGAGAATTTGGAAAAAAATAGAGAGCAGAGAGGATAGGACCCTCAACAGTAAAGCTGAGTCCCTTAAGAGAATGCTGGATCAGAGAATAATTCTAGTAACGAAAGGGCAGGATCAACTGAGATGGGGCAACAACAAAGAGGGCAACTTCAATATCAAGGAAGCTAAAGGTCTTCTCCTTGATCCGGAACCACAAGATCCAAATAATACTTGGTAGAAGCTTTGGAAGTACAAAGGCTAGATGAAAATCAAACTCTTCATGTCGTTAGTTAACCACTAGAAAATCTTAACCTGGGACAACCTCAAAAAAAGGGGCATGCTGGGACCCTCCAGATTCCTTCTTTGTGAAACCTAAGAGGAGACCGTCGAGCATCTTCTCAACAGCTGCATTTTCACAGATAGGATTTGGGATTTCTTCACCAACATCTTCAAACAGTCTAATAGAGACAAAGAATGTATTATTAATACCCTAAACAATTGGAGGAATAAGTTTTCTGATAATGAAGTTCTTGATTATGCCTGGGATCTCTTGTCGAGTTTCAATATATGGAATGTGTGGAAAGAAAGGAACAAAAGAATATTCAAAGAGGTAAAGAATGACCCTTGTCCTGGTGAAGCTGATTGTAAAACAACTTAAGGAGACAGTTGGCACCACCGTTAGGAATCTCCCCAAAAATCCTCCCTCAGTTGAAGAGTTGAGAATCCTTCAGCTGTTAGACTTGCAGGGGCTTATTCCTCAAGACCTAGGCAGGAAAGCAAGCATGAGAGAGGCGATAGAGGAATTCTGGCATCCTCCCCATGAAGGTTTTTTAAAGTACAATATAGATGGAGCTTCCAAAGGAAACCCGGGGGAGGCTGGCTTTGGGGGAGCTCTAAGGGATGAAACAAGTAGAATAATCACCCTCTTCCATGGATACCTAGGAAAAGCCACCAACAACATGGCAGAACTAATGGCTTTGGAACAATGCTTAGAATTTTTGATACAGAACAATTGCCAAAATGTCATAATAGAGGCGGATTTAGAGTTAGTCATCAACGAAGCCAGGAGAATTAGTAATGGAACAGGGACAGAGGTCACAAAACACTAGAGGTTAACTCGGGGTGCTTCAGAGAATTCAAGTTCCTCTACAGAAGATTTGTACCCTCAGATTTATACATGTGAAAAGAAGGGCCAACAAGTTGGCAGACATTCTTTCCAACCGAGGAGTCGGCTGCAAGAACAACGCAATCTTATGGAGGTGGAACACAATGGTGCATAGCAACCTGAAAAAACTCTGTGACAACCAAGCGGAGGAAGATATTGAAGAGTACAGAAGCAAAATGCCAGAAACCAACTTGTAATGAACAGAGGTCAGAGGGTTGCTCAAGGTTGGACAAAATGGTTCAGGAGGGAAGATATGCCAAAGGTAGCGATTAAGTGGACTATGTGCAGGAATATGCTCCATGTTGGGCGTAAGATTTGCCCTGAACGAAGAAAGCAACATTTCACACTGCATCATCACCTCAAGTGTTTGACGGTCGGCTGGCTCAGAGTCATCCCTGGCTGGCTCTTCGATGGGTGTTTCCTTTTTCTTTTGGTGCCAAAAGATTGGGCGCATCGTCTGGCGCTCTCAGCGGTCACACCTCCTGAAGTTTCTTGTCCGAACACTGCTTACCGGTGGGGTAGTGGTATTCTGGCGATCGCAAGCCCCAAAGGTGGTTTCCGGTTTTCCTGTTTTGGTAGCGAACACATTCAAAGGTTGACACGTGGCGATGGGGTCGGTTGGAATACCACCCTCATCGCACACTATTGTCCGAGGATGTTGGGGGGTGTGATATGTTCCAAGACCGTCCGATCATATGATGTGAAGCGATGGCTAGGATGGATCGTGCAGTTTGGTGTACGGGCTAGTTAAGTGTCGAGCTTCTTTCCAATGCGAAATTAACTGCTGCCATCGGATCGGGTTAGCAGAATCAACGGTGAAGATTAATAAGACAGGTTGTCCGTATGCTGCGTTTCGTCATACATTTTGGGCGCGTACTCATCCTCTTGTACGGGGTGTGATTCTCTCGCGACGGTTATGATTAAAGCAGCTGGTTAGGTTATGATGGGAGTAGTCAGTCTTTATTAAACTTGGCGGGCTGCAAATAGTTCTTTGTGGAAAGCGCCTTTCCTTTACCATCCACAGTTACTCGGGTGGTGTTGTTTTCTTTTCTGATTGGTTCTTCGGCTCTCTTTTGAGAGTTTTGAGGTTTTGTTGTTGGGATCGAGGCTAGTTCCTCACACCCATTATTAGTTTTTGCAGGCTTTCTCCTTGGTCCACAACTTACCAAGGAATGTTGTATTCTATGTATTTTAATGGCTGATTAATGAAATAGAAGGCCTGACTCTTGCTTTAGCAAAAAAAGATGACTTCTAATCATATTTGATTGCTTGCACTAGATGAATTGATTTTAGTATAGACGTTGATTTCTAATCATATTTGATTGCTTGCACTAGATTCATTAATTTCAGTGTAGATGCTAATTTATAATCTTATTTGATTTCTTGCACTAGATGCATTTATTTTAGTGTATACGTTGATTTCTAACTTTATTTGATTGCTTACATTAGATTCATTGATTTCAGTGTAGATTTTCTCTAATTTTATTTAGCTGTGTGCATTAGATGCATTGATTTCAATGTAGATGATGATTTCACATTAGATGTAACTCAACGTATGATGGTACATTAGCTTAAAGTGATTGGATTAATAATGTGCATTGATTTCAATCTAAGCACAAAAAAATGATTGAGAGTTTGCATTGATTTTTGTGTATAGTAATTCAACCTATTAATATTGGAGAGCAAGAGAGACAAGGTATGATGTTTACTACAGTTGTTCGAGCTAAAGAACTGAATGTTTTATAATCTCAACTAGCTTTTCCATATAATCGATATGAAAAGATAGAAAAACTAGAAAAGAATATAAATATTTTGTAAATCTAACCACTCAATAAAAAAAAAATCAAAATTACATTATTTCTTGACTTTTGCAAAACAAACTATAGATAAAAAAGTCATCAAAATATTTTGTAGGAAATAAATTATTTCAAACATTAGCAATGAAACAAATGATTTCAAGAGTAATCTTGATGTAGTAAATTATTAAAACTACTCTCCAAAATATATTTAGTAATACTTGGAGGGACATTATTAAGAGTTATTAATTATCAAAAGTTGTAATACCTAAAATTAAATGAAATATATGTGCAATACCAATCCTCTTGCAAAATATTGACAATATTGTCTCCCTTCTGCATCACCAACTAATTACTAACAATCAATTACATACATATATTGAAAGACAACACAACAATTGTAACATTCACAAACATTACCATCCAAATCTAAACACATAAACATAGAAACCTCTCAAGGCATCCAAGCACAGATGTACAAACCATTCAAGGCAAGCAACCCAAACACAATTAAAGAAGTGAATGACATAGTCATGTCAAAAAAATAAAACATAGTGTAAATTTTAAAGTATGAAGTTTATCTCAGACATATACATAATAATGATAATCTAAAATTGTGTCATTGTTTCCCTCAACTGGAACCAACCTAGATCCATCTAACTTCGGACCTATCATTCGCCAAGAGGGATCAAATCCCTCGAGGTGCAAACCTTTCCTCAAATTCCACACTCCAAAAAGAAGGTGTTGGGCCGCCAAATTAACCTTAATTTTCACTCCATTTTCACCTTTATCCTCATTTTGTCACCTCATTTCATCATATTATCATTACATAACCCTATATTTCCATTACCATATGAGTTTATATTCTCATTTTCCAAATTTATTAATTTCATGTATTTAGAGTGAATTTATGACTGAAAGTTAGAGAAATAACATGTATTAGCTTATACCTAAAAGTGGCTTGAGTTTGATGACATGTGTAGATCATTTGGAAGCTTCGAAGGCACCCTTATGTGGCCTCCCAAGATCAAATTCGAATTTCAACTCAAGAGGTGGACCATATTCCAAGGAGAAAGATCATGGAGATTTTGATGTGTCATGGGATTTGTATCTAGTATTTAGGGATAAGTTGAGACAAGTATGGGTCTAGTAGATATTTAAGGGATCTACATTTATTGAGTAGATATCCCTAATTCATGTATAAATAAGAAGAGCATCCTCCAAATCATGTTAAGGAGGAGGAGGGAGAGAAAACAATTATCAATTATTCATTAGCATTAGATTTATGTTCATTCAACATGAATAATACCATTTTCTCCAAATCATGAGTTATGAGTGTTGTTTGATTCTTAAGGTGTGATAGTTGTTCATGTGTGCTCATTGAGGAATGGAAGGATCCCCATACTGAGATAAGTACACTTTGTTGTAAAGTAATGTTGTGAATATACTAATTTTAATTCTAATGTTCATCTTATTTCTTTGTTGTAAATAATTTCAATATGAATTCATGTTGTGGCCATGTTTTGTTGTGTGAAGGTTGATCTCCTTTCAATAGCTAGTTTTGATGTGAGAAGGAAAACCAGGAACTCCTAAGTTAGGAGTCCCTTCTTCATGAGCTAGATTAAATTGAAATAAGATTTACTTTCTCATATGCTTTCCTAGATTACATTTATGTGAATATTGATTCCCTTTAAGTATCTAGAGAAATCAAGTCCTCCTAAGTTAGGAGACTCTTCTCCATTAAGAACTGAACTGAAAACAATATTTACTTGCTTTCATTTATATGCTTTCTTTCTTGCTTTCTTAGGTGTTTGGTAATGTTATTATAGGAAGGTTGTAGAAGGACAATCAGGACTCTTGAACAAGAGACTCTTCTCTATCTTCTAAAGTAAAATAATTCCATTGATCAAACATTATTTTTATGCTTTCATAAAATAGATCTGATAGTTTAGATTTGTAATATGCATTTCCATTCTAAACAAACTTCTTACACCTGTTTCATCTAAGGTCCCATATATATATTGTTTTCTTCTAAGTTTACGATTCCCCGGATTGATAAATTAAATGACACGGATTTAGCAGACAACTAAATCGCACAACATTTTGGCGCCGTTGTCGGGGAAGCAAACTTAGATGTAAGCTAGTTAAGAAGATTGTTTAGGAAAAAAATTTAGGATCATTTAGGGTTAATTGCATTTAGGAATTTTCATTTAAGTTTATTCTCATATGCATTGAAGAATCATCCTGTATATCTAATGATGAACAATTATTTGAACAGGAGAATGAGGAGGACGAAGAGAAGTTGCAGCATGATCTGAATCAGAGTGGAAATCACGCATATGAAAGCCTTATCGAAAGGTGGTTTCAATGGTTTCAAACAAGTACGAGGTTAGATCGATTTTGTTTTTATTTCATTAGATCATACTCACAAAAACTAGAGTCGATCATCCTTGTATATTTTTATTTTAAAATTGCAAAATTAAAAATGAATATATTTTTACTACTATTGCGTGAATGGTTACATTGGAAATTTAATTACACGTAATAGATTGTAATTTTCAATTAGCATAGAGTAGGTAGAATCATATTTTATGTTTCGAATAAGTATGCTCTCCTCCTGCGTTTTCACACGATCTCAAGGATCAAAAAATAGAATGTTTATAAATGTTTTCAGAGTTTGCAATATAGTTGTCTCCATTTGCTAAAAAATTTTCATCCTAAATCAATAAATTTTCCATATTGTTTTAGGATTAAAATAAAATTTAAATTCTTTAAAAACAATATAAAAATTAGAATAAATTCAATTTAAAAAAAAAAAGATTTTGATTTTCACATAAAAATTCTTAAGAATAAATTTAATTTTTTATTTTTATTTTTATTTATTTATTTTGATAGTAACTAGGAATAGAATTTATTTCATTTTTTTAGTTAAAAATAAAAATAAAAAATTGATTTACTAATTAAAAAAAAAAACAAAATAAATCAATTTTATTTTTTTAGTTAAAAAAAAACATTAGAATCAATAAAAAAAATCATTTTAATAATACCAAACAACAATAAAAAATTTAATTTCCATTTAGAGATTTTAATATATATATATATATATAACTAACATAAAAATTAAAAAAATTCATTACATGGATCACTACATGGACGACCGCCATTTGATAAGTGCATCAAATGCAGTAATTGTGACCAGAATAAAAAAGTATCTAGCACCGCAAATATACAAGAGAAATATGACAACGAAAGATCGGTCCAAAAACAAAAGCCTATAACAGAAAAATCACAGGCATAGTACTACCACTTCAAGACATTTCACTCAACATCAATTTTTTGAAATCCAAAATTTCTGCTAAACATAAACAATTGTTATATATATTAAAAAATGTTTCTTCCAGGGAATACAATTTTACGCTCCGCAGAATTGCGCAATTTACATATTTGTATTCGACATGTCTAGTTCTCAACAGATCGGAAAAGTGTTAAGGGGGACAGGAAAAGATTGATGATGTCCAAATAGAGCACTATGGAAGGCCAGACGTATTCATCATAAGTATAACGTTTTATCAAATTGTCTGTGTCATAAACAATATATGCACTAAATATTATGGAAGCTAGTGCGCCAAAAATAAGCACTAGGATTGCTGCAAACAAAATGGGCCCAAGGAAACTGAAGGCATCTCCTCTTCTGGCTGCCCAGAACGTGTATGCAGTAAGACTGAGAACAACCAGTGCAGTGAGTATTACAGACTCCAAAATTACCTTCTCTGTCAATGCAGAGCGGTAGGTTAGGTTAACAGCTGAATGGATATATAGCGGTGCAATAAACCATATACCTTCTATGTCTCGGCATTGAAAAAAAAAAAAACAAAGGCCTGAAGTTATTCACCCTGGAGAAATTTGCATTACGAGTTGCAATTTGATTTATGTTCTCGTTCTGCCTCTTTAAACCTGCAAAACAAAACAATCTCTGCGCTATTCAACCAAGCGGTCGAGGGGGACAATTTGAATTAAAATTAAAAAATGCGTTAGTGAAGTTGGGAAGATCCACTCTTTTAGGGAAATCATGGGCTCAATCACGGAGAAAATCTCGGGCATGAGGCAGAAATCCGGCATGAATAATCTCCAAAATCGATGATGTATGTGAAGTCGCTCTGACCAATGAGGAAAATCAGTTTTTAGTTCATAAAATTTGGGATAGATCGCGCCAATTTCTCATGCAATCTGGCCCAATTATTTTGTTGGTTATAGGAGACGAGGAGAAGTCGGAAGTCTCACTACAAACTCCCCATAGGCAGCTGGACCCTTGGCTTCTCACACGGTCAGTAGCCTCGGTTATTTACTCAGGGTGGGTCGATATAACTGTCAAGAGAACAGATCTGCAAATCATAGAACTCGTCTCTCTTTGTTTGGGCAGGTTAAGAGAGGCCAAGGGTGTATTTTTTTGAGATTGGAATAAGAAGAGATGGGAGGCGGGGCAATGCTCAGGAGTGTCGGCAGAGCAATTGGCGTGGGCGGTTTCGGAGTAGGCGCAGGGGCTGCCTTTGTGACACAGCAGGCTTCATGCTCAGCGTGCAAGAGTGGTTCGTGGAATGTGGCCAAAGTGAGAGCTTCAACATGTGTTTGCCACCAAGGAAGAGGAATTGCTACTTAGCAAACTGTGCCCAGCGCGCCAAGTTGGCAACTCGATGACTGGGAATTCATTGGAGGTGAAGGGTAATTCCAGCCGCACCACAACAACATTGATCTTGTGATCCAAGATCGCCTCATTTTTTATCAGTTCCCACTCAGGACGAGGTTAAGGAGGCCGTCTCCGATTTACATGATGCCTTATCACAGGGCATCATCCCTGTCTCTAGCACCTTATCATCATCCTCTTCAGTACATGAAAATTCTGATTCAGTCGAAATTTCAACCGTGCAAGGGACCGAGAACAAATCCTATGGGAGCTTGGTTTACCCAAACCAAATGGAGCAAGAATTGCATGAAGAAAAGTACAGAATTGTGCATAAGGATGGACACGACAATGTTCGTGAAGCATTTGACATGCTTCAAAGAAATCCTGTTGTCCAGGGAATGGTCATCTCACTAGCCTCAGATAAAGCTATGTGGGATGCTCTGCTAAAAATGAGAAAGTTATTGAATTCAGAGAAGCACTACAGAAAGGTGAATCAATGCAACCAGAGTTGTCTAAGGACACAGAGAAGCCACCTCATCACCAGGAGAATCCTTTAATGCAACATGTCAGGCACCGGCCAACGCCCCAGCCCAGCTTCAAGCCACAATGTCTATGACTCAAATCCAGTGGCCATGAGGTTACTGCGCCACCACCTTCGTTCCAAAGTTCAAAGCTCGGCAATGTGGGGTTCAAAAACTTTTTAAATCTGAACGCTTGAGAACCTAGGGTTCTGCCAGTGCCAGTGGCAGGGAGGTTTTCCTGTGTCTGTTCTATTTCATTGTATAAGAAACGTTTCATTAAAATTTTGCCTTTGATTGTCTTTAATATGTGAGATTAATTACACTGACATTGTGGTGACCAGGAAATCAAATCAAACCTGAAGATGTAGGAGCGTCATCTCGGAAGAAGAAGCCATATCACACGTACTGTCAATCCTCAAGACAGCATGGAGCATCAAGACTTTGTTGTGCGCTTCGATTCCCCTGATGAACCAATTGCTCAATTGAATCGATGGAGTCCAAAGGTAGTTGCTCGTTTGAAATCAATATAGAGAACATTTGGATCAATAACGAAAATGAGGGCAAATTCGAGACGGCAAAGGCCTCCTTGTTTGATGCTCTTGCTCAGGGTGCTCATTAGTTTGACTATGGAGCAGAAGTAATTTATGCCGATACAAATATTATATATATATATATATATATATATATATATATATTAATTTTAGTTTAAAAAATATAGATAATAAAAAAAAAAAAATCGAAACAATGCAAAAACAGTTTTTTTAGATTTGATTTAATTATGTTTTATTTATTTCTAGTTTTTTTTAATAAAAAAAAAAAAGTTTTTTAGTTTAAATGTTTTTTTTTTCCAAAAAAAAATTAATAATAATAAAAAAATGAAAAACATTTTTTTTTTGTTTTATTTTTATTTTAATAACAAAAAAAGAAATGAAAACAATTAAAAAAAATAATCAAAGCAATCAAAAAAATTCAAACAATTCACAATAAAAAAAAAAAAAAGAAAAAAAAAAATCAAAGCCATAAAAAAAATATATATATATTAGAACAATTCAAAATAATAATAATAATAATAATAAAATTAAAAAACCAATTAAAAAAAAAAATTCAAAATAATTAAAAAAAAATTGCAAATGGACATTTCATAACAACTGAAAACATTTTATGCTAACTTGTCTTGTTGGAGTTAGGAACTAGCGCACAAAGGCAACAGGTAAAAAATTCATTTCATTTTATTTTGTTGCTAGCATTTATACTTGTATTTTATGTTCTTCAAAAAGCTCTCACAATTTTCATGCAAGATTTGAACTGAGCTTTGACAAGTGCGCGATGATCCAAGTCCATGAAGATGTGATCTCTCGAAATCACATTCATTTTTTTTTTTTTCTCGGTAAAGACTAATTCTATTAGGTGAAATATATGGTACAATCATGATAAGCAAAAAAACCGGCAGACCGGAAATGATGGACCCATCAACCTCGGTTCCGGAAGAAAGAAACAAACTCATAGTCACATCAGAAGACTAGAAATCACAGATTGCCTGATTACCCCATTGGGGCAGAAACTACAACACATTGTTTTTTCCCTTTCCTTTTGCTAACTTTTGTCCAGCCATCCTGGGGGGAATGGGCTAGGACAACTTGAAGACTGGAATTTTCTTTCAACGGGAGTTCCTTTTCTGATTCTGAGGAGGTCTCATGGGCACGTTTCTGGACTGTAGCTGAGTCGAAGGAGCGCCCCACAGTGTTTATGGGAGAATCCACCGGCTGAGGCACCTGTTCCGGTTCTGAATCACTTTCCCCGTCCTCCGAACTTGGAGGGCTGGAGTTTCGAGCTGGCTGCGGAGTACATGGAGCCCAACGCTTGGGTTTGGACTTTGCAAAGATTCCTTTTTTCGCTCTTGCTGTCAGCGATGGGCAGGAGGACTGAAGGTGCCCTGTTAGGTGACAGTGACGGCATCGGAAGGCAGTATTCTCATAATCTAGAAACTGGGTCCAGATAGTGTCATTGTTCTTGAGATTGATTTGCTCTGGCAGACCCTTGCTTAGATCTAGCTCTACACAAATTCTGGCGTATGTGTAGAGGCCTTGTATTTCCCTCCGATAATCTCCCATCAGAAAGCTGCCCAAAGCGTTGCCTATTTGCCTGTATACTTCTGTTCTCCACAGATGTATTGGGAGATTTGGAAGTCTGATCCAAACCGGGGCTTTCGTAATAACAGCAGAGGCTGGGTCAAAGTCTGGGAACCATGGAGTTAGGAAGAGGCCTGCCGTCCCCATGAACCAAGGGCCTTCCTCTAACGCCGTTTCGTAGTGCTCGAGATTATCAAACAGCACTATAAAGTACCCTTTTGCACAGAAGTAGATCTTGCAACTGTGTGTCCAGTTGTCATGGATCCAGTCCTGAAGATCTTTTGAGCGTGGCCAAAGCCCATTGAATCTGCATATGATGGCCCTTTCAGCGAACTTTTGGGTTTCGTCTGCTAGCTTAGGGTAGGAGACCTCAACCGAGGGAACCTCCTCCACTTTGTCAACCAAGAAAGGCTTGGGTAAAGCCTGAGCTGTTGGCTCTGTCTTGTCAGGCTTATTAGCATGGACTGCATCTTTATATGAGAAAGCTTTAGCTGAGGATGGCTCTCCAGCAGCTCCACCTCTCAAACGAAGGGTCAAAATAATAGTTGCATCTTTCTTAATGCCGTAAAAAGAAATGGGGTAGAGATCCTCAAGATGTTTACCTTCGTGGAGAAGCCGTTGCGCTGCAGAGGGGATACCCAGCTTGATATTCAGTGTCTGCTTAAGATGCTGCACTAGATCCATCTGGCTTACCCATAGTAACAGAGTTTTGCCTGTAATGGGCTTGACTTGTATCTGGAATGATGAGGAGGGTGCCGAAAGCCCCTTTCCCCTGTAGATCTGAGGAGAGGGCCGACGAATGCATTGATTGATGCAGCCATTCTGTACAAGCCCTTCTTTCCCGCGCGCTACGGCCTGAGGAAAAATAACTAAGGGGTCTGTATTGACAATCTTGGTCTCTGCTCCGTGGATCCGACGAGGGCTGTGTGAAGGCGTTGTGGAAGCAGGGGATCGGGACCATGCTGCCTTAGATCTCTCAGCCGAGAGTTCTGCGAGTGCTTTTGTGCCTGCGGCGCCGTCAAGCCAAGTGTGACCGTCTTGCCATCTTGCAGCGGAATGGACATTTCTGGTTCTCAGCCTAGATCTCTCGAGTCTCTTCGTTGCCTGGACGATCAGAGCCCCGCCGGCGGCCGAGGGCTTGGAGGCGGCGAAACTGGTGTTCATTCTTGGAGCCGACCGAGCGAACCCTAATCAATTCTTCCTTGAATCATCTCGAAATCACATTCATTATTGAAGCTTGAAGGAGTTAATTAAATATGTCGTGACATTTGTTGCTACACATCATCTTTTGCGTCATGATATGTTACCCACACTTCTCCTTCAAAGCCTCATCAGTCATCCATGTTAAAGTCCATTGATTCATTGCCATATCCATCATGACTTCATACATGTCTACTTTTCTGAGTCACATACATTTTTTCCTACCATTCAGTTCATCTTTTTGCCTCATGAATAAACCATCCATATCTCTACGTTGCCTTGCTTTCCTTGCCATAAAAACTGTTTGACCATAACATCTTGTATCTATAGTCCTACCAATCATTTGTACGAACTTGCGTTGACTAATGTGGGATTCCTTAAGGCCCACCTTTCAACAAGTCTTGACCCATCGACCTCAACACCTTATCTGGGACAAAGACTAGAGTCACTATTAGTACCTTGAGGCTTGCATGCCTTAATGGCAAGTCTTCTCGCCAATGAACAATGGGAATACATTAATGTCTCTTGTTTGTTGGATCTTGCAAGTGGCTTGACATCAGCTCATTCATTCGCACTTCGCAAGATGTACTTGGGTACCTTGGCACTCATTGACATTAATGGTGAGTTTACCTCGCATTGGTTAACGACATTCATCAATGGTCGGTAATCCAATGACTTCTTTCCATGTTCGACATCTACACATTCATTCACATGGAAAGAATTGTACCACGATATGGGACGAGACGAAGACTATATGATTCAAGAGAAGATTCAACAGGTTCAGTAATAATAATAAAAGATCCACATTCGCAACTTCATCCATCATATATGCAACTAAGACACAGATCACATTCTTGTATTCTTCATTCCATGATTCAACAGTAGAAGCTACACTTTTCTACATATACACAGTTTGTCCACTCAGGTAAGTAAAGGTATGTTCTTTTCTGGCTTTTTATCATACAATTCCTTTAATACTAAAATTATAATTTTTGGAAAATGTTTCACCATGTTCATATTCACATCCATACTCCATTATCACCTTCCATATGCCATATATGTCCTTTCTACACATATTATCCTAACCAACATACTTTTTCTAACCGACATACTTTTTCCAAACAACTACTATTGCATTATGATTCAAATGTTACATGTTTTGCAAATAATGATCAAAGAAAGAAAGGTTGATTAAATGTTTTCAAAGACTTTTGATGCAACACAAAAAAAATGAAAGTATTGTTACACAAGAACCGATACTAAGCAAATTTTGGTTGTTACACAAGAACCAACCAAAATAATATGTTGCAATCGATTAAATGTTTTCAAAGTCTTTTGATGCAACACAAAAACCATGAAAGTATTGTTACACAAGAACCAATACTAAACAAATTTTGGTTGTCACACAAGAACCAACCAAAGTAATATGTTGCAAGCAAATGTTTTTAAGAGGGAAGACTTTGCAAAAAGGAACAAGGTTGTCAAAAAGAAAATTATGTGAAGTTAAAAAAATCGATATCAGGCGAAGTTCATGTAAAAGCAAGACAATTCAAAAGATCAAATCATGATCAATGCAATAGATTGCATGAGGACATGCAATAACTTAAGTTGGGAGGTATGTTGGGCCGCCAAATTAACCTTAATTTTCACTCCATTTTCACCTTTATCCTCATTTTGTCACCTCATTTCATCATATTATCATTACATAACCCTATATTTCCATTACCATATAAGTTTATATTCTCATTTTCCAAAGTTATTAATTTCATGTATTTAGAGTGAATTTATGATTAAAAGTTAGAGAAATAACATGTATTTGCTTATACCTAAAAGTGGCTTGAGTTTGATGACATGTGTAGATCATTTGGAAGCTTCGAAGGCACCCTTATGTGGCCTCCCAAGATCAAATTCGAATTTCAACTCAAGAGGTGGACAATATTCCAAGGAGAAAGATCATGGAGATTTTGATGTGTCATGGGATTTGCATCTAGTATTTAGGGATAAGTTGAGACAAGTATGGGTCTAGTAGATATTTAAGGGATCTACATTTATTGAGTAGATATCCCTAATTTATGTATAAATAAGAAGAGCATCCTCCAAATCATGTTAAGGAGGAGGAGGGAGAGAAAACAATTATCAGTTATTCATTAGCATTAGATTTATGTTCATTCAACATGAATAATACCATTTTCTCCAAATCATGAGTTATGAGTGTTGTTTGATTCTTAAGGTGTGATAGTTGTTCATGTGTGCTCATTGAGGAATGGAAGGATCCCCATACTGAGATAAGTACACTTTGTTGTAAAGTAATGTTGTGAATATACTAATTTTAATTCTAATGTTCATCTTATTTCTTTGTTGTAAATAATTGTAGATAATTTCAATATGAATTCATGTTGTGGCCATGTTTTGTTGTGTGAAGGTTGATCTCCTTTCAATAGCTAGTCTTGATGTGAGAAGGAAAACCAGGAACTCCTAAGTTAGGAGTCCCTTCTTCATGAGCTAGATTAAATTGAAATAATATTTACTTTCTCATATGCTTTCCTAGATTACATTTATGTGAATATTGATTCCCTTTCAGTATCTAGAGAAATCAAGTCCTCCTAAGTTAGGAGACTCTTCTCCATTAAGAACTGAACTGAAAACAATATTTACTTGCTTTCATTTATATGCTTTCTTTCTTGCTTTCTTAGGTGTTTGGTAATGTTATTATAGGAAGGTTGTAGAAGGACAATCAGGACTCTTGAACAAGAGACTCTTCTCTATCTTCTAAAGTAAAATAATTCCATTGATCAAACATTATTTTTATGCTTTCATAAAATAGATATGATAGTTTAGATTTGTAATATGCATTTCCATTCTAAACAAACTTCTTACCCTTGTTTCATCTAAGGTCCCATATATATTGGTTTGCTTCTAAGTTTACGATTCCCTGGATTGATAAATTAAATGGCAAGGGATTTAGCAGACAACTAAATCGCCCAACAGAAGGTTTGCACCTCAAGGGATTTGATCCCTCTCGGCACATGATAGATCCAAAGTTAGATGCATATAGGCTCGTTATTTTTAAATGTAATATTATGGGACAATAGATTTCCCATACTAAGTTGTATAACATCTCTAAGCCCAACAATAGTGTTATATTTAAATTCATAAATCTCAATTAAAGAAATTTTAATAGTTCAAATTTAACATCAAAATAATGAAGAAATCTTTTTGTCCAAAGAGTTTGGATTTAATGATGGAGGACAAGGAGTTTTTCGCCATTGGGCAAGGAAGATCTAGTTCACACGAGGGCCTAGTCTCAAGCCATATGGGAACCTTGAGGTAGTGGTGGCATTTTTTGTTGCAAATATAGAGGTTATATTAAATGTTCCCATCACACTTACATACATAAGTCGAACACATCCCACTCCCATGTCATCCATTTTAAATCCCCATGTTAGATGACAAGGAGGCATAATCCTTGGGTAAAAGAGATGGTGCCACACTCTCTTGACCGCTGAATGAGGGCACACTCAGTACAAGGACATGTTCTTCATAACTCCCATGACCATTCAACACATTAGTGGATCATAACCCACTCCCATGTGCTCCTTTTTAAAATCTTGTATCAAGTGACAAGGAGGCATAGTCCCTTGCATGGTGCCACACTTCCTTCTCCCTTTGATTGTGGGGACACTCAGTGCAAGGACATGTTCTTTATAACTTTTATATCTAGTGTCACGAACGTTCGTGAAGGGGAATGTTTTAGAATGAGGGATTTTTCCATTGTGGTAATTCACTTAACATTGATTGAATATAGAATGATAGGTCCCCATGTTATGCCATGAATGTTAGGGATCATGCTAATTCTTCCATGTCATGTTTTTCTAGTCTTAGCATCATTCAAATAAGCCTTTCTCAAATGTCGATCTCCTTAATATTTGGACTTGGTATGGTAACTTCTCTCACTTTCAAATACGGGTAAAAGCATGTTAGTGTGTCTCATTATATGGCAAAAGCAAAAAAGTACTCAAATAAAAAAAGATAAAAAAAGATAATATAAAAATATCAATTAAATGAGTTGAGTTTCATACTTGTTAATTATAAAAAATAAATGCTAAATTTGTAACAAAGCTAACTCACAATAAATTTTGGTAAAAGCTATAGTGAACCTATTTAATGGGTTTAGAAAATATAAATAATGTTATAAAAAGTAAATACTAAATTTGCAAATAAGTCAACTTATAGTAAATATTGGTAAAAGCTATGGTTAATCACTCACAAAATATAAATAACTTGATGTAAAGTTAAATGAAATGCTAAAACTATTTAAATATATATATAAAAATAGAAGTAGAATTTCTAAACAAATAATTTTATATATTATATTTTGAATAATATAAAATACGTTATTATAATCATAATTAAAAATTTTATTATAAAAATATAAAATATATTTTAAAAAATTTCAAAAAATAATTTTAACATTGTGTTGTATGTTATTTTGAAATTTCTATTTAAAAAAAATGATTTTATAAACTTGAAAGGGTAGTTTCTTGGGTCGCGGTTTTATATATACGAAAATATGAACATTTTTACTAGTATTTTAATAATAATTAAAAAATATGCTTACATTTTATTTTTAAATTTGTTTAGCAATCTTTAGAATGTTTACAACACATCTTTTAAAGAATTTGGAATTAAAAAACATAAATCAATAGAGAAATGGGGCGTCGCGGTTTTGTCACTACTTAAAAATTTCTATAAAATATTAATGATACGTTTTAAAGAAAATGAATAAATTAGATAAAAATTATATATTAAATTTTAGAAAAAATATGACATGAAATTGAATTTAAATTGACATGTTTTGTCTTCTTTTACCACCACCTAGTTTTTGATGATTTTGTGAATTTAAGAGTAAACATTCCAAATCCATTTATTTTTATAAAACTTCTTTGCCACAAAAAGGGAAAAAGTGATACACATTAACATGCTTTTACCCATACTTCTACTCAATCCCTATGTTTTAGTTCTAATCTTAATTCACCTATGGGTCTCTTCTATCATGGCTTCTCATTGTGTTTTCTAGGTGGAATTTCAATGGAAAGAGGGAAGCACGACTATAGTTGGATAGGTCCCCATCAAAAATCTCTCACTTGGGCCCAACATGAAGCTAAATCCTCGAAGGACATATTTAACTAGTGCACTCCTCTAGTAGCCCAATAATCGATTGAAATGCATGAGGTGGAGGCTCAAATGTAACAAAATTTCATGCATGATGAAGAAGTTTAAGAGCAAGTTACATTGTAGTGCCTAGACACTAGTACCTCCAAAACTTATGATATTATATATTTCAAGGCTCTGAATCTATATTGACAACTTAAAAAAAAATAGTGGACTTATAATTGAAAGAAGTGCGGAATACAATGTCATTCTTATTCAATTAGATGAATTCCAATGGAAAGTCAAGGAAATAGATAGGAAAGTTTCTACTCCAACACAAGTAAAGATGGACACTAAACTTCCAATACCCAAGGTTGCATTTTTCAATGTCACAAAATCTAAAGAAAACACTACTCAAGCTAAATCATATTCTATCTAGATTTTTTTGTGGGTTTCTTATTATAAGAAGGATAGATTCCATTGTCACTATACATAGGCTTATAAAAAAATTCTTCTACAAAATACACCTCAAATTTAAAGTTTCTATCTCTAGTTTTTCCACTAATAATTCTACTCAAACAATATGAATTAAAGAAGATAATTCTACTCAAACAATATGAATTAAAGAAGAAGACAGAGAGAAAAAAAAAACTAATAATCTTGTCTCGTTAATGAAGAATTAGCAACACATACTATTTACTCTTCAACTTTTCTTCGCATTAGTGCTAAATCATACATCTAACTTTATTTAAAAGAAATAAAAATAAAAACACTGTTTAGATTTTTTATTAATACAATCATCTATTATAAATTTATTTAATGAAACTTATATGGAAAATGAAATTGTGTTGAATCGTTCTACCTTAATATATATTTTGAAACTCAATAAATTATGAAAGATGAAATTATTTATTTAATTTTTCTATATCATATATTGAGTTAATGTATCATGTGGAGACTTTTGTTTCTATTAGATCATAATTCAAGTATATAAAAAATATTAAGTAATATCATTATTGTTGTGCCCTACCACGAGGGAAACTATATTAGCGATAATAAAGACCGTAATGTAGTTTTTTTTGTCTATCAAAATTAACCAAAATAAATCTTATAAATCTTTTTCTTATGTATTGTTATTCCAAGATAGTTTTCTAGCATAATTATAAGAAAGCTTACATACAATTAGTTAGGTAGTGCTAGTAAACCATAATTGGGAAACATATAATAAAGTAAAATAGATTTCACTAACCATAAACTTGAAATAACAAGAGACTTGGGAATGCATCATTCTTCAAAGGAATTAGTCAGGGTGGGATCCTAAATACTTGGACTTGTGAGAGTGTCTCCCACACTAAATTTGACTCCCAATGTGGGCCAAATGAGTATCCAAGCTGACCAGGAAAGAGTGTTGGTGTTTCAAAATCTGTTGGATGTTGTTGAGGTAGGATATGATTTCATTTCATCCTCTTTATTTTCTTTGATGACATGGCCCAATAGGGTTTTCATTTTCCAATTTAGAGTTATGAAGTGAAAATAATAGTTCTTGTGACCTGTAATGTGGTCAAGATTTAAGACCCAGTCAAAACTTCCACTTGAATTTCTAAGATAGAGTGGCCATTCTAGTCATTTGCATCCTAGCCTTCAAATTAGCAAATATCATATTGGACTTTAGGAGGGGTGATTGAAAGATAGGTTCCTGCTATAGATTGGGCTTGGGTCTAAGCTCTGGATTTACTTGTGGAATCTTGGGCTCCAAAATTATGCCTTAAGCACATTGTTGCCTCGACAGGGCACTAAGTAAGGGCCAAAACCTAGAAAGATAAAATTCAAGAAATGGGTGCAAGTTTGGGGATTGAGAGTGAGAGGGAGGCCATTGTAGAGCGAGCAAATTATAAAGCATATAGGGTGTTGAGAACTAGACAATTACTGAGAGTGGGGTTGGATTAGTAATTAGGTATTTTTAAATTACCAATTTCAAATTATTTTAACAAACTTTTAATTTTTTATTTTATAGTTAGCAAAGTTTTATGTATGTTCGGAAATTAACCATGAATTCAAAAGCATACACACAAGACTTATATTCAACACATGTATACACTAGATATAAGTGGAAACCCATAAAGGGAGAAAACCATAATTTTTTGTTATGATGTAGAGGAAAGAACCCACTCCCTCTTTTACATCAATTTTGTAGGCTTCTACCTATAGGAGCCTTCAACCTCTCGTTTCTTCTATAAGCTACAACTTGTTGGGAGAACCCACTCCCTCTTCTTACAAATTCGAACTTGTTCTTTTTCAAGCTATTGCCTGAAAGGAGACACCAATCCCCTAACAAGATTACAAATTTACCTAGTCCTTGAATTCAAAGTTCTTCTTTTTCTTTGGCTTTGTTCTGCACTATATCTCTACTCCCTTTACATCTCATTATCTCCTCTTCTCCTCTTTTTCAATTTTTCTTCACTTCTACACCTCTTCCTCTTTCTCTCTTTGCTAGGAAATTCATGTGTTCTCACATAATTCAATTTACTAGAAGTTCTATAATCCAAAATGCATCCTTTTATATACATACCTTATTGAATATTTGTATTCCAATGCAGGGATTTGAACTGAAAATTTTCATCTTTGTATTCCAAGGCTATCTCTTTGTGGTCTACTTCTTCATTTCCAACTTTGAAGATCAATCTAAGAAAAATGAACGTCGTACTATTAAAAAAATTGAAGTAACATAAGCCAACAACAATGATTGCATAAGCCAAGGCCCATAAATTTCTTTATCCATGCTATAGGACACAGATATTGATTACCCATTGATATTGTGTGATGCAAACATTGATTTTTCTCTAATAAGGGTTGCAAAAACAGACAACTAGGCTTTAATATGTGTTCATTCTTTGAACAGACAACTAGGCTTTAATATGTGTTCATTATTTGAATTAGAGAAATTTCAAAGTTCTCTCCCACACCTAGAACAACTTCAAATTCAACAACTTCAAACACTTTTGCAACATCTTCAACACTAACAACATGATCATGTTAATTAGATTGCAAGATTGATATTAATTAGTGAGTTCATGGCTTCCCTATAAGAGTGCACTTCTTGGATGTTTAAACTCAACATATAGCATACTGTCAAACATGAAAATATTCATGTTTAATGGAAATAAAACATTCTCACTCTACCGAGAGGGATCAAATCTATTTTCACTCTAAAAGAGGTTTGCATATCAAGGGGTTTTATCCCTTTGAGCTAAATTTGGTAGAATTAGAGTTAAGATGGATTTAGGTTGGTTTAATTTAACCCTTTAAATATGCTATATTTCACATGAATACCATGGGTTCTCAATACCATGGGCCATTTTTATTTTTGTTATTATTTTATTTTTATAGGATTATTATTATTTTGCTATTTTTTTTTATCGAGTTAAAATGCTTACAATACATTACAATCTTTTTCTAGTTTGGTTTAATTTTCCTTTTAAATAGGCTATATTCCACATGATTACCATGGATTAATACCATGAGTTTTCAATACCATGGACCATTTTTATTTTTATTTTATTTTTATAAGATTATTTTTGTTTATTTATTTTGATTGAGTTAAAATTTTTACATTGCATTATATTAATCTTTTTATCTAGTTTAGTTTAATTTTGTTTTATTTTTATCTAATTTGACTTGGTCAAAATGTTAAATATTATATTACATTATCTCTACTATACTTGGTTGGAGAGTGTCTCTCTCAATATATATATATATATATATATATATATATATATATAGAAGAAGAAGAAGAAGAAGAAGAAGTTGTTAGGCTACTTGATTTGGAAAAAAAATAAAAAAATAAAAAAGAAGAAAAAAGAAGAAGAAGTTATGGTAGTTGATTTGGGAAGAGAGATGGAATGTTATAAAGAAGCATATGAATTGATGCAATTAAATTGGATAAGTGATATATATATATATATATATATATAATTACAAATATTAAAATATAATGTATAGTTACAATTTGGTATGAAATTTTATTTATATATATTTTATTTTTTATATTATTTATGTGTATATTTATATGAATTATTTATATTGATAAATGTGTATATTTTAAAATAGAAAAGAAACTTTCAAAATTTAAAAAAGATATATTTTAGGGGTGACTTCCTTTTAATTTTCACTATGTAATGTAAAAATTACTTGAAAATCAATAATAAAGATTTTAAAGTCACTACAACAGAAACTGAAGTTGAAGTTAAAATCCCACATCGCAACCATTCAAAGTAAGAACCTTTCGAATTAAGACCCATTGACAAAGGTAAACTAGTGTTTTTTTTAAGATTGAAAGAAAACAAGGCGAGCTGCGAAGCATTCAAAGTAAGAACCTTTCGAATTAAGACCCATTGACAAAGGTAAAGTAGTGTTTTTTTAAGATTGAAAGAAAACCAGGTGAGTTGTGAAGCAGCAAGTCCCTGCTAGTATCAAATAGATTGTAGTGTCGAATAGACTGTATTGTGTTTTTGGATAATAATGTCAAATTCTAAGTAATCAACTCATTCAGAACACCTGAAGCTAAATGACCTAGGATAACTTACACTAAGGCAAAAAGGTTGATAAAACGAGGAGCAGAAATGCGTAGGTATCACGCTGTATCATAGGGAAAAACAAAAGCAACAATGGTGGGCTATGCAGTCCGCTTCATGGAGTAAATGCCACTTGATAGGTAATTTTAGGGCATTATGTAATGAGAATCCTTTCAGCCCTCAGATGACACAAACTTCACGATCCCATTAAATGAATACAATCAGCAATGAATGTATTGTAAAGAGAAGCCACAGACTACTGTACAAGTATACAAGCATCATCAAGGACTATGTTGAGACATTTTACTGTTGTTGTTTTCTGCTAACAATAGACAAATATATGAAAGTGGCTTAATCTGATTGAGGTGTTTATTTTTTTTCCTTGCATGGAAGACACAGGGTAAAAAGGCAGTGCCTAGATGGGGTAATTGCTGATTATTGCCAAAAAGTTATCAATCATATCTTTAAGTGAAACATAACAGCAAAAGTTGCTTCTTCAACTATTATTTCCAGATGTGTTTTACATTGTGGAAAACTACAAGGAAGATTCAGTTTTTACAAGTTCAACTGTCTTGTTTGGGTTTTCCCCGTATTGATTATCCACTCGACCTCCTTTTCGATTTTATCGTTTGAGATGTTCCTACGTAGACGCCTCACTTCATTTTCCTAGACTTCAAAAATTTCTTTGCCTCAATTTGGGATGGTTGCATGATAGTTGAGTGTTGCCTCCTTTTTCGTGTCCTCCATTTTGGTTATTTTTACAGTTGTGGAGCTCTAATATTCCGCTCTCGGCTTCCCCCTCGACCTACCACCCCCATTTATCCCCAAAATTGTTCTAGTTATCCCGGTTCTATGATAAACAGACTTTCTCTCATTGCTGCTCCCCTTCGTTTCCTTCAAACTTATCACTATGCATCCCATGTGGCTCCCCTCCTTAGCATATAAAGGAAAAATCTAGAGCTGTGTAATTTTCCTCATCCTTTGGGTACCTTCCCTATCTATTTTCAGTAGTTTTCATTTACCAATGTGGATTTAGTACATTCATACAAGAATGGGATCATCTTACTTATCATTCACCTTCGCATACAGACTATGCAGGCCCACTATGGCCATAGTTCTATTCCAATACTACTTCACATTATGTTTTGTCCTTCCCCACTTCTTCAACTATATTTTCCCATAAATTCTACCTCCCAACAGTGGGGAAATTTTAAGGATGGAGGCTTTTCTCAAATTTTAGTAACATTGGTGAATATTACTAGTCCCTAATATCGAAATTTTAAAATGTTTGATGATAGTTTTTTAAAAATGTTTATATTTCTAATTATGTTATATTATACAATATATAATATTGGCGTTTTTTAAGATAAATAATTTTATACTATGAAATTTTGGCGAATTCATTTTTATAAAAATGGAAATTGGCGAATCTTTTTTTGGAAAAAGCACAGAATGTTAACCCACCTGCGAATATTAGCCCCTAAAATTTTCCCTGCTCGACAGACGATTATGCGATCCTGGGTTCCACTCTTTCCCATTAGCTATCGTCATGTCCTTCATATCTTGACAACACATGCCTCCTCAATCTTGTTAGGATATTCTGACACATAGGAAATAGTTAAGTATAACTTGGTCTAGTATAGAGTTAGGTAAAGTGTGTTTCTTTACTATGTACATTTTGTAACTTACAATCCGATGGTCACGATATGTAGTGATCCGACGGTTCATTCTCTCCTCAGTATTACCGACACTTGATCCGTGGCTTAACACCCGATTGGTCCATGATCTCTATTTAAAGAGCATGGAGGGTCATTTTTAGGTTAACCGTCCATGAGAGAAGCTTATGTAAAATTTCATTCTTTTATTAATAAATTGCCTGAAGTGGCCGCGTTGGCTCAGGCTGTGGACTGTTTCCCTCTTTGAGGGTTTTAACCACGTCAAAATACTGGTGTATTGATCTGTGATCTGTGTGTGAGCGGTGTCCTTTGGTGTTCTGTCTGAGGAACTTACCCTGTAAATTCCTACATGGTATCAGAGCTATTTGAGGACCGCGTCCGTTGGTGATCCAAATCTAAAGCCGGTAGAACTGCATCCGACTGTCGTTTCCTTGATCTACTGTTTCTGACTACTTTCAGGCTGAGAGGACTGCTCTATTTTGTTGGGAGCATCTGTTTTAGTGAGGAACCCCTTTCGTTTCACGCGAAAAGATTTCTGGTAGCCCTAGCTACGTCATTTTTAAGATCTGGAGGTATACAGTGTTTATTTGCAGTTTACAATTATTTTCTCTCTGTTTATTTCGGTTTCGGTTTATTTAGCTTTTTTTTGTTACCAGATCTATACCTTTCATTTCTGCATATGCTCTTTGCCCCACGACTCTGTGCGATCTGGGCAAATCAGAAACAGAAAGGAAGGTTTTTTCTCATGCATATGCTCTTTTCCGCTGCGCCTTAGTGTGGTCTCGGAAAATCAGAAACATTGAGGAAAATATTTGGTTTCTGGCTAAAGCTAACTTCGAGCCGTAAGGTTTTTTTTTTGTATGTCCGTGTTGGGTTTTGTGTTTTTTTTGTTTTGCAGAAAAAAAAAAAAAAAAAAAAAAAAAAAAAAAAAAGGAAGAAGAAGAAGAAGAAGAAAGAAAGAAAGAAAGAAAGAAAAGAAAAAAAGCTTTCTCAAGCAAGCATGCAACCCAAAGCTTCAGTGACTAAAAAAACCACCCCCCCCCCCCCCCCCCTCTCTCCCTCTCTCTCAAACTTTTAGTTTAGCTCACTTGGTCCAAAGCTAATTTATGAGAGTAGAGGTGTTGAGTTCAAGTCTCCTTTTCGTGGGGGTGGATTTTTCATTTCCGCATATTCCCGCACTTCGTCGGCATCTTCATAAACTTTTCTTTAAAAATCCATAACTTCTTCATCCGGAAGGCGTTTTCAGAGCTGTTTTTTTTTAACCAGCCTAATTTTTCGAGATCTTTGCAATGGAACACTTAGTTTCAGCATCTATAGCTTCAGTTTCTGTTAAAATGGAAAGTCCATGCCAAGTTATTCTTGACAACACCAACTACTTTCAATGGTGGTCCTACATTGTGGATTTACTTAGAAGTAAAGGTCTCTACAGAATAGCCTCAGGCCAAGAAACCAAACCGAAAGATGAAGATAAGGCAGCTAAATGGGAAAATAGGCAAGATCAAGCACGTGGGTTGATAGGGATGTCTATTTCTCCAGATCTTAGATTCCATATTGTAGAACTTGATACTCCTGAGGAAGCAATGAAACATATCACTAAAGTTTTTGGAATTAAAAATGAACTTAAAGCCCATCAACTCGAAAATGAGTTGCTTACATTGGACCCCAATAATTTTTCTTTCATTGAAGATTTTTTGTCCAAGTTCAAGACCCTTATACTTCTCTTGGAAGGTGTTAAGGTTAAGAAAGAAGATAGTAACCTTATCTATTCCATTCTTACTAAGTTGGGACCAGCCTATTCTGTGTTTGTTTCCACCTTCCATTCTATAAGAGAAGCCTTCATTTCTCAAGGACAAGCCTACAAGTCCCCTTCCTTTGATTCCTTTTGTGATTCTTTAATAAGAGAACAAGAAAAACTCTTACACCTTGGTCTTCTTCATCTTGGAAACTCTTCTAAGAAAGCGTTAGCCGCCCAGCAACAACCAAATTCAATGAATCCTAAGAAGTTGTATCCTAAAAGAAATGGTCCTAAACCAAACAAGGGTCCTAAGCAATTTCAGCCTCAAAATGAAAAATCATTTCAAAATGATAAGACAAATAAAAACAAAGGGAAGAAGACTGATAGACATTGCAACTTTTGTAATCGAGATGGCCACTTAGAATCCAAATGCTTTAAGAAGATGGAAGCCTTGGAAGCAACAATGAAGAAGCATAACATCCATTTGGAGCACTCTTCAACTTCAACTTCATCTTCAGGGATAGCACTTTTTGCATGTGGTTGTCAAGCATCTCGGTCTAGTTATGCACTAAATGTATCTTCTTCTTCTCATTCTCATGAGTGGCTCATTGATTCTGAAGCTTCTTATCACATGGCCAAAAACAAAGCCATGTTTTCTTCCTTAAATGATTGTAACACAAAAAATATATATGTTGGTGATGATAGATCTCTTATTGTTGTAGGGACTGACAATGTTCATATAGACAATGGTCAATTTAATGATGTATTATGTGTTCCAACCTTATCCTGCAACCTTCTATCTGTATATCAGATAACTCATTCAGGTGAAGGTAAAATCATTGAATTTTCACCTCACGATGTTTTAATTAAGGACCTAAGAGATCCTAGACAGATTTTAGCTACTGGCATTGCTGATGATTCTACAAGGTTGTATAAGTTTCACAACTTTGGGTCATCAAATCTTCCCTCGGTATTTGTTGCTCATAATGATGAAGTGAGCAAACTTTGGCATGAGCGATTTGGTCACTTAAACTATCGCTCTCTTCAAAATCTATGTAAAGAAAATATGGTGACAGGTCTTCCAATGGTATCTTGGAGAGATGGTGTTTGTTTTGGATGTGTACTCGGAAAACATCATCAGGATAGTTTTGAAAAACGTGCCTCTTGGCATGCCTCAGCCCCTTTACAACTTGTGCATAGTGATTTATGTGGTCCACTTCCAGTTGTTTCATTCTATGGCTACAAGTATTTCTTAACTTCCATTGATGATTTTTCCAGATGCACTTGGGTATACTTCTTAAAACTCAAGAGTGAAGTATTTAACATGTTCTAGGCCTTTAAGGCCTTTGTTGAAAAACAATCTGGACATCAAATTCTTAAGCTAAGATCTGATAATGGCAGAGAATATGTCAACAACAAATTCATCAACTTTTGCACTGAGAATGGAATTCAAATGCAACATACTGTTCCATATACTCCACAACAAAATGGTGTAGTTGAAAGGAAGAATCGCACCTTAAAGGAAATGGCTAATTGTATGCTTCAATCTAAAGGACTTAGTCTTAATTATTGAATAGAAGCAATTAACTGTGCACATTACATAATAAATCGCACTCCTACTAAGGTTTTAAAGAATATCACTCCAGAAGAAGCATGGAGCTCAATTAAACCTGATTTAAGTCACTTTCGTTTTTTTGGAAGTGAAGCATGGGCCCATATTCCAGATGAGAAACATAAAGCTTTAGAACCTAAGAGTGAAAAATGTATTTTTGTTGGATATTCTAAAGATGTCAAAGGATATAGACTTATTCCACTTAAGTCCAAAAATGTTAACATTAGAAGAGATGTAAAGTTTGCTGAAAATATATCGGCTTACGAGCCTAGTTCGGCGGATGTGCCACCTCTCCCTATCTCTTCTACTTTTGAAAATATTTCTTCTTCAAATGATGAAAGCGAGGATGAAAATCCTCCCCCACCTTCTCAAGATCCTCCTTCAGCTCCTCAGCTTCCAAAATGGGTCCGTGCTACTCGGGATGCAGCAGGTGATCTTGCCAGTGATCCTACAGATCAGCGACGTACACGTTCTCAGTTTGATAGAGCCTCTTCTTTACTGGCTCAAGCTTCAGTGAATTATGATCCTGACACCTTTGCAGAAACTTCAGGCCATCCAGATAGGGAAGCAGCTACGAATGAAGAATATCATTCATTATTGGCAAATGATACATGGGATCTTGTTCCTCTACCAAAGGGACGAAAACTTGTTAGATGCAAATGGGTTTACAGAACCAAGTATGGACCAGATGGGAAAGTTGATAAACATAAATCTCGTCTTGTTGCTAAGGGTTTTTCACAAGTTGAAGGCATTGACTACACTGAAACCTTCTCCCCTGTTGCCAAAATGAACTCTATCCGCCTTGTTCTTTCCTTTGCTGCCTCTTTCAAATGGGAAGTCCATCAGATGGATGTTAAATCTACCTTCTTGCATGGGGACTTGCATGAAGAAATCTATATGGAACAACCTATTGGCTTTATACAAATAGACTCTAGCCTTGTATGTCAGCTTAAGAAATCCATTTATGGTCTCAAGCAAGCTCCTCAAGCTTGGTATGCCAAAATGAATAACTTTATTTTAGAAAATGGCTTTTCTAGGTGTCATTCTGACAATACTGTCTACACCAAGAAAGTGGGCAAGTCTCTTATCATTCTTGTTCTTTATGTTGATAATCTTATCTTGACTGGTAGTGATCCCAACCTTATAAACCATGTGAAGTCTAGCCTTAAAAGGAAGTTTGAAATGACAAACTTAGGAGACTTACATTATTTTCTTGGTCTTCAAGTCTTGCAATCTAAGGAAGGTATTTCCCTTTCCTAGTCCAAGTATGCCTGTGATATTCTACGCCATTTTCACAGGGAAGACTGTAAGCCAGCCCCTTCTCCCTTTCAGTCTGGAGTCAAACTTTCAGTCACTTGTACTTCTGCTAAAGTTGATGCTACCTTATACCGTCAACCTGTAGGAAAACTTTTGTATCTAACCCATACTCGTCCTGACCTTTCCTTTGCTGTTGGCCTTGTTGCTCGGTTTATGCAAAACCCACATGAAAGTCATTGGAAAGCAGCTAAAAGAATACTTCATTATGTTTGAGGTACAGTTCAGTTTGGGATTCATTACAGTGCCGAAGCAACTCCTCTATTGGTTGGTTTCACTGATTCTGATTGGGCTGGTGACCCTGATGATCGGAAGTCTATTGCAGTTTATGTGTTCACTCTTGGCTCAGGACCTATTACATGGGCTTGCAAGAAACAAGGTGCCATTTCTCTTTCTTCAGCAGAAGCAAAGTATCGTGGTGCCGTAGAAGCTAGTAAGGAAGCCTTGTGGCTTCATCAGATCCTGTCAGAGTTTGGCTTTCAGCAGCAGCATCTGACTACACTTTGGTGTGATAATCAAAGTGCCATTCAACTATGCAAAGATCCAATCCAACATCAACGCAACAAACAAATTGAACTACACATGCACTTCATCAGAAAGCTCATTCACGACCATGTTCTTGAAGTGCAATATTGTTCACCAGATGATCAAGTTGCAGACATCTTTACAAAGGCTCCCACAGAGGCGAAGTTTACTAAACTTCGATTTATGGTTGGAGTTCAAGAAGTTGTCACTAAGGGGGGATAGGCTCTAGTGCCTCCTTCCTTCTCCTGTTGTGTCATATTTGCAAATCCTTCAATCCTATCCCAAGTTGTTCTTAAGGGGGGATGTTAGGATATTCCGACACATAGGAAATAGTTAAGTATAACTTGGTCTAGTATAGAGTTAGGTAAAGTGTGTTTCTTTACTATGTACATTTTGTAACTTACAATCTGACTGTCACGATATGTGGTGATCCGACGGTTCATTCTCTCCTCGGTATTACTGACACTTGATCCGTGGCTTAACACCTGATTGGTCCATGATCTCTATTTAAAGAGCATGGAGGGTCATTTTTAGGTTAACCATCCATGAGAAAAGCTTATGTAAAATTTCATTCTTTTATTAATAAATTGCATGAAGTGGCTGCGTTGGCTCAGGCCGTGGACTGTTTCCCTCTTGGAGGGTTTTAACCACGTCAAAATACTGGTGTATTGATCTGTGATCTGTGTGTGAGTGGTGTCCTTTGGTGTTCTGTCTGAGGAACTTACCTTGTAAATTCCTACAAATCTTACCTAATTCCCACTACTTTTCCACTCATATGATTATTAAACATTCCTTTCACGAGGTGGGTTACTTCCTTCCTCCTAGCCCACCCCATGTCCATCATGTTTCCCCTCAAACGTGGATATATCTCTCACAACCAATACTCAGAAATCATCCTTTAGTTATGCTTCCACCATTTATTCCCAGAGAATTTTAGTGATCACCTTGGTACTCTCGACCCCTTCATTTTTCACTCTGTCTGCCAAGGAATTGGTCAAGCATCTGACTAAGGTAAACTCTACCATTTTCAGCTCCTCCGGGGTATCCTTAATCCTTTGGATTATCTGGGTGAGATGCCAATTCATTGTGACTTTATTCATCGGGGTGCCACATTGCAGTCTACGTGCCACTTGGATGGATAATGCAAAGTCTCCCTCCACTTTTACATTCACCATTATTTCCTTTGCAACGTTTCCAATCCCTACTCTAGGGCTTCCCCCACCACCGAGGGGAGGTGCCCTTTCCAACTCTTTATCCTCCTTAGATCTTGCAGCAACTTGATATTCTCCTCGAGTCTTTGAGGCCCATACACATTAGTAAACACCATTGTGTCAAGGGTTCCTATAACTTGCATTTCTACAGATAGGTATGATCTATTGGCTTCATAATCCAAAAGGATCAAGGATTTGGGGTTCTAGTAGATGGCCAATCCCCATGCTGAGCCCTGCGCTTCCACCTCCACTGAGTCATACCTTCTTCCTAGTTTCCTACTTAACTCATTTATTTTTCCTGCTGAGCATTTTGACTCTTGTAGAAAAAAATATCAATTTTTTCCATTTGAATCTTTTTCCTTAACAACCTTTGCTTCCTAAGGCTACTAATGCCTCTAATGTTCCATGATAAAACTTTCATGATTTAGATACGGTTTAAGGAGGGCGAGTCTAGAGCTCTCATCTTACTTGAATTTATTAACATAGCTGCCAGCTCATAGAGGGAAACAATGTTTGACTTTATCCCTCTTTTCCATGGGCTCTACCAAGGCACCAACACTGTATGAGATTTTGTTGCTTTCAAACCTAGATGAGATCCCTTTGGAGACCCCTTCGAAGACCCCTTCAGAGATTGCCCTTCCTTTTCTAGATGCAGTCTTTTCTGCCCTTTTAATCTCATCTCTTCTCTCATCAAGTATAAATATTAGATCATGTCCACTTGATCTGTGTTGATTGATTTTATTCCTTTTTTTCGCCTATTCCATCAAATCCTGGAGGTCAATTCCTTCCCTCTCAATTATCTCCTGCAATTCTAGATCCTCTATTCCTACTTCACTTGGGGTAATTTCCGCGTCTCCCTCAAAATCTTTTGATAGATCTGGGATATCTCCTTACTATTCATCGTCTTCGATCTATTGCCCCATTTATTCCTCTATATCTTCTTCTTTATCACCACTTCTCTCTTCGTCTCCCCCTTGTCCCTCTGGGTTTTCCCCTGCCAGAAATTCAAAGCTATTTCTTTGAGATTTCTTTCCCTAATTTTGTTGTTGTTGTCTTCTATTAGGTCTTCCCCTTAGAGTGGGTATGACAAAGCCCTCTACATCCTTTTAGTCTCTCTTTCCTCTATTCTTCCACTTTTCTTAGGGGGAATTCCCTTATCAGGTGGCCATCCTCATGGCACCTTTGACATCTGAAAGGGATTTATTCATAGTCCACCGGTTGTAACCAAAATTTGTTTCGGAACTTTAGCTTGCTAGCTTTAGGTAGGGCTCTAGAGACATTCATTTTTACACAACCTTTTCATATGTTCTATATCTGCCTTGTAGTGTTGCTTCTTAAATTTTAATGAATTTACCCAAAGAATCTCCTATCAGCTTTAAATTTTTAGGAAGAAAATAGTCCAGGGGAAGGGAATACAACTAGATCAAAATCAGGACATGTGTAAAGGTTTCCTTCTCTGAGGTGAAGTTCTCCACCCATGGCCGCATGTACAAACCAACCGATGCAAAAAAATAAGGACCACCATCAAAAATTCAATCTTTATCTTCCATATTGGAAAATACCACTGTGAAGAAACCTTTTGACCCTAGATGTAGTTCTATTTCTCCCCTCGGTTTCCAGTGATGTTTGATCCAATCACACAAATACTTTTCTGTGGGCGAGAGTCCCATGAATTTGCATATGAAAACATATGACCTCATTTGTTCTCTGGAGGCTTGGGTCTTGGGATGAATGATCAATGCAGTTTGGATGACCACTATTTTGGCTTGCACGACCTTGTGGAATCTTTTGACTTCTACTGTCGATGTTGTTTTGTTTGCTTTCCTGTTGGAACCCTATCTTCATTCGTTCTCTGTCCTTTACCATCGACTTCTACTGACCCATGGACCTTCTTTGACATACCATTAGCATGTGTGTGTCCCGAAGCACATCGAGATCCCCTTCCCTTGTTCATGGCTACATTTCAATAGGAGGAAGCCCCATTCCCTCCCCCTCTTGAAACCATTCGTATCAAGCCCTCATTGTTGCTACTCTGAAAATCAACTCTAATAATGGATAAATTATCAAATATGGATTCCTTATCTGATTAGCTTTCTAAAATTAAATTTATTCAATAATTCTTTCCTATATAATTTATTTACCATCAAGCGGTTAAATTTTAACCCCATTCTCTATTTAAAGTGGTCTAGCACTCTTTATATCATTAGTAAGCTTAAATCCCCAAAATATGGGTGAAAGATTCACCCGAAACATTGGGAAAGCATATGATTTCGACACATAGTTTTCTAGAAGTCTTCATCATCAACAATTTGCTAACTGTGGAAATATCCATGCTAAAATCCTTGCTTTTTGTTAGGAACCTATGGTCAATACATTAAGGGAAGTGGAAGCATTTTTATCCTTCAGTCCCACATAAATTCTTATAATATTCATTGAGGACAACTTTTACCTTATACACAACTTTCCCTTTCCAACTAGAATTAATCATGCTTTTGAAGGTTTTAGAGACATAGGGGTACAAAGAGGAGAGTTTAATGTGAAAATGAAGAAATAGTTATTTTTTTTCTGCAAGTTTGATGAACAATCCCTACTTTTTGTTAGGAAATTGTGGTCAATACATTGAGGGAAGTGGAAGAATTTTTATCGTTAAATCCCAAAAAAATTGTTACAAAGAATCATTGACCACTATGTATGTTAGTTCCAGCCTTCGCAGCCTGTCACCAGGGATCAACATGAGCTCTTACTATGTCCGGTTTTGTTAGATGTTTTGCATATGACGTTCAGCACAAAACATGTCACAAGTGTGTCCATCAGAAGAAGCTTGGAAAAATATTTCCAACGGTATATCACACTCCTGTAACCGGTTCCTGGATTAGAAGAAATGAATGAGTGATTCTTGGTTATGCATGTTTTGAGGTCAGTTGCTGCACACAATGACAAGTTTAGTACAAAATCCGTTTTTGAAATAATGGTAAGGAATTTTTCAAAAGTGAAAGAGGTTTTTGTTCATCACATACTAAATAACAAAAACCTCCTTCAGTTTATGCACAGGTGCTACTATGTGGGAGATATATAGTGATATTTGGAGCCTACATTAAAACAAAGCAAATTTTTCATATTTTTTACTGTTTTAGTCATTTTAGTGCGGGGCCATTTTACAACAGATGGAAAGTAATTTTGCAAAACCCAAGGATTTTTTTGTTAAGAACGAGCCATATAACAAAAAAATCTTTCATTTTATTCACAAGTGTCATGGATTGGGATATGTGACTAGATCTTTATAGCTCATTTTCACAGATTTAAATTTTTAATGATTTTCTGTTTTAGAGATGATTTTGTGGAATAGATTTCGAGCTATTGGAAATAGATTTCCCAAATTTGAGAGAGGTTTTTCTCCAAAATGACCTTATTTACAAAAACCTCTTTCATTTTTGTAACAGGTGCTATGGTTTAGGAGATACGAATTCATCTTCAAAACCTATTTTCATAAATTCGGCCCAAGTTTAATGTAACTAATTCTATTTTGAAGAAAATGGTTGAGCCCAATCCCTTAGTACAAGGATGAACAAATGTATATATTTCATGAATTTCATAGTTTAGAGGTTGGAATTTGGCAGAATGTTGTACTTTTGAGAAAGCATTGAGCTTCATTGTACACTCATATCAGCATTTTGGGATTCATGTGGAAATTTGTCTTGGTACAGTGCTTTCCTTTGTAATTGTGCATTTATTTATGTGATTGTATTCCATTATCTCTCTTATTTCTTCTCAGCTAAAACAAACAAGAGTGTAAGTAGAATCCATTGAAATTGCAGTGCTCTACTTGGGGTTTGCTTTAGTCTTTGATGTTTTCAGCTGTTTGGAGAGGATCCATGAGCTTTCATGCCCTCATCAGCTCCTCACCTGTCTAATCCTTCCATCTCATTCAATTTTAAGTGCCAAAAAACAATTGCCTACCTTTCCCCATTGAGATTTCTGCAAGATTGAGCCTCATTCCCCGCACCCAAAATCTACCTTCCCATCTGAGCCAACAAAAACATCATTTGATTCAATCAAACTTTTTCACCCATATATCTAGCCTTGGATCAGTATTTCTATCAGTCATCTCAAGCCCTCATTGATCATAATTTGCTGAAATTGACCTGGAGAGAGCCCTCTCCAAACCTCGTAGGGCTAGCTACCAGGTTAAGCGTGGTTTGATGTTGGCCCTGGATCCTACCTTCCTCAGCCTAAAGTAAATATAGGCACTAACATAGTGGCGACCATACTGGGGAAGAAATTGTTTGTTTGTTAGTGTTCTTCGTTTTATAAACTACAGACGGAGTCTGAAGATTAGCCAGGTAGCTTTCGAAATGCTTTTGCTTTGCATTAACACAAGTAGATAAAAGCTACTTTAGTCAATCTCCAGTCTAGTCTTATAAATGGAACACCTGACTTGCAAATTGCCCTAGTACAAGTTTTTAATCAAGTTTAAATCTGATTGTTGATGGTGGACAGTAGTCAGCCACATATGAAGGCCAAAATGATCTACCTGGCGACTCCACTGTTCGAAGTCTCGAGTTTCAAAGTATTGATGGTGGCTCCATTGGCTAAATGAAGGACTCAGATGTTGCTTCTATTTGTTCAAGGTATTCATGTATCAATTTTTCTAATCTTCATGGTTTTCCTAATCAATTACCAAAGGATGCATACATTTTGAGAAATGGCCCTAAATTCAATGGGGAAGATCTGACTTTGACTCTAGAACATATATAAAATTTTAAAACATTTGTGGACATTCTTAGAGTTAAAAAGGAAGATGTCTTCATCAGATTTTTCTTTGATTTGTTTCAAGGCAAATGTAGAAAATGGATTGAAGGTTTTCCTATCAGATCTATTAAGTCCTTTGTAGATTTTTGGCATATCTTTCTTAAAACATGGATGGAGAAAGTGGAAGAATTCAAAATAGAGGTTCCCTCTTTTCAAGGTTTTAGAGAATGGGAAGATATGTGCACGGATGATGAGGTAGATGAGAACTTTGCTTCATCTCTTTCTTCTTATCGGAAATCCTGTCGATGTAGCCATGAAGTTAAGCTTAATTTTTTGTAAGAGTTTGCCATCAAAATTGAAGGAGATCTAATTGAATTGGAGACCCAAATACAGTCCCAGGATCTGGACTATCGAGTCCCATTCTTTGGAGACCTTTTTCAGCAGAAGGAATAAAAGGTAAGGCTGCCCATGGATATTTGCATTGATAGTTTGTAGCTAGAAGCATGCAGTGAGGAGTTGGGGCAGCAAACAGAGTCTGGTTTTTTCGATCCTATGCAACGTACATGGAATTTTTTTTTAGTTTGAATGATAGATCAAATTGTCTTTTACATAACCAGACTCATTATGTGCCATGTATGGCTGTCATCATTTACATTTGTGTCCTGGTTGAAGCACTTTCAAGCAGCATCCTTGTCACGGTTACTTGATTGGTTGATATGGCATTACAAAATTACTTGATCTATCAATTTTGCAGCAAAGTGGGTTAGATTTGTACATAAATAAGCCGCCCAAGGTAGCATTTCAGTTTGCGGTATTTGTTTATGTACAAGTTGCAGTATGTATATGTTTTTGGATTGGTATGAGTCGTTTTGGGTTTGCAGTTGTTTGACCATCCATGGCCAATGGAAGAGGCACTTTCTTCTTTCCAATGATCTGTAGTTATTGGCACCTCCAAGTAGCTACCATCCCCATTGAAGCCGATGTTAGTTCAAATCTTTGCAGCCTGTCACCAGGGATCAACATGAGCTCTTACTATGTCTGGTTTTGTTAGATGTTTTGCACATGATGTTCATCACAAAACATGTCACAAGTGTGTCCATCAGAAGAAGCTCGGAAAAGTATTTCCAATGGTATCACACTCCCGTAACCGGTTCCTGGATTAGAAGAAATGAATGAGTGATTCTTGGTTATGCATGTTTTGAGGTCAGTTGCTGCACACAATGACAAGTTTAGTCCAAAATCAGTTTCTGAAATAATGGTAAGGAATTTTTCAAAAGTGAAAGAGGTTTTTGTTCATCACATAATAGATTAAAAAAACTCCTTCAGTTTATGCTCAGGTGCTACTATGTGGGAGATATATAGTGATATTTGGAGCCTACATTAAAACAAAGCAATTTTTTCATATTTTTTACTGTTTTAGTCATTTTAGTGTGGGGCCATTTTACAATAGATGGAAAGTAATTTTGCAAAACCCAAGGCATTTTTTGTTAAGAACGAGCCATATAACAATAATCTCTTTCATTTTATTCACAGGGGTCATGGATTGGGATATGTGACTAGATCTTTACAGCTCATTTTCACAGATTTAAATTTTTAATGATTTTCGGTTTTAGAGATAATTTTGTGGAACATATTGCGAGCTACTGGAAACGAATTTCCCAAATTTGAGAGAGGTTTTTCTCCAACATGACCTTATTTACAAAAACCTCTTTCATTTTTGTAACAGATACTATGGTTTAGATACAAGTTCATCTTCAACACCTATTTTCATAAATTCGGCCCAAGTTTAATGTAACTAATTATATTTTGGAGAAAATGGTTGAGCTCAATCCCTTAGTACAAGGATGAAAAAATGTATATATTTTATGAATTTCATAGTGTAGGGGTTGGAATTTGGCAGAAGGTTGGACTTTTGAGAAAGCCTTGAGCTTCATTGTACACTCATATCAGCATTTTGGCTAAGGAATTGAGACCATGGTTTTCAGTACTCTTTGGGATCCATGTGGCAATTTGTCTTGGTACAATGCTTTCCTTTGTAATTGTGCATTTATTTATGTGATTGTATGCCATTATCTCTCTTATTTCTTCTCAGCTAAAACAAACAAGAATGTAAGTAGAATCCATTGAAATTGCAGTGCTCTACTTAAGGTTTGCTTTAGTCTTTGATGTTTTCAGCTATTTGGAGAGGATCCATGAGCTTTCTTGCCCTCTTCAGCTCCTCACTTGTCTAATCCTTCCATCTCATTCAATTTTAAGTGCCAAAAAAAAATTGCCTACCTTGCCCCATTGAGATCTCTACAAGACTGAGCCTCATTCCCCGCACCCAAAATCTACCTTTCCATCTGAGCCAACAAAAAAATCATTTGATTCAATCAAACTTTTTCACACATATATCTAGCCTAAGATCACTATTTCTATCAGTCATCTCAAGTCCTCATTGATGATAATTTGCTGAGATTGACCCAGAGAGAGCCCTCTCTCGACTTGGTAGGGCTAGCTACCAGGTTAAGCGTGGTTTGATGTTGGCCCTGGATCCTACCTTCCCCAGCCTAAGGTAAATCTAAGAACTAACATAGTGGCGACCATACTAGGGAAGAAATTGTTTGTTTGTTATTGTTCTTCGTTTTATAAACTACAGACAGAGTCTAAAGATTAGCCAGGTAGCCTTCGAAATGCTTTTTCTTTGCATTAGTGCAAGTAGATAAAAGCTACTTCAGTCAATCTCCGGTCTAGTCTTATAAACAGAACATCTGAATTGCAAATTGCCCTAGTACAATTTTGTAATCAAGTTCAGATCTGATTGTTGATGGTGGACAACAGTCAGACACATATGAAGGCTGAAATCATCTACCTAGTGACTCCACTGTTCAAAGTCTCGTGTTTCAAAGTATTGATGGTGGCTCCATTAGCTAAATGAAGGACTCAGATGTTGCTTCTATTTGTTCAAGGTATTCATGTATCGATTTTTCTAATCATCCTGGTTTTCCTAATCAATTACCAAACGATGCATACATTTTGAGCAATGGCCCTAAATTCAATGGGGAAGATCTGACTTTGACTCTAGAACATATAGAAAATTTTAAAACATTTGTGGACATTCTTAGAGTTAAAAAGGAAGATGTCTTCATCAGATTGTTCTTTGATTCGTTTCAAGGCAAATGTAGAAAATGGATTGAAGGTTTTCCTATCAGATCTATTAAGTCCTTTGCAGATTTTTGGCATATCTTTCTTAAAACATGGATGGAGAAAGAGGAAGAATTCAAAATAGAGGTGCCCTCTATTCAAGGTTTTAGAGAATGGGAAGATATGTGCACGGATGATGAGGTAGATGAGAACTTTGCTTCATCTCTTTCTTCTTATCTAAAATCTTGTCGATGCAGCCATGAAGTTAAGCTTAATTTTTTGTAAGAGTTTGCCATCAAAATTGAAGGAGATCTAATTGAATTGGAGACCCAAATATAGTCCCAGGATCTAGACTGTCGAGTCCCATTCTTTGGGGACCTTTTTCAGCAAAAGGAACAGAAGGTAAGGCTGCCCATGGATATTAGCATTGATAGTTTGCAGCTGGAAGCATGCACTGAGGAGTTGGGGCAGCAAATACAATCTAGTTTTTTCGATCCTATTGCAATGTACATGGAATTTTTTTTTGTTTGAATGATAGATCAAATTGTCTTATACATAACCAGATTCGTTATGCGCATGTATGGCTATCATCATTTACATTTGTGTCCTGGTTGAAGCACTTTCAAGCAGCATCCTTGTCACAGTTACTTGATTGGTTGATATGGCATTATAGCATTACTTGATCTATCAATTTTGCAGCAAAGTGGGTTAGATTTGTACATAAATAAGCTGCCCAAGGTAGCATTTCAGTTTGCGGTATTTGTTTATGTACAAGTTGCAGTATGTATATGTTTTTGGATTGGTATGAGTTGTTTTGGGTTTGCAATTGTTTGACCATCCATGCCCAATGGAAGAGGCACTGTCTGCTTTCTAGAGATCTATAGTTCTTGGCACCTCCAAGGAGCTACCATCCCCATTGGAGCCGATGTTAGTTCCAGTCTTCGCAGCCTATCACCAGGGATCAACATGAGCTCTTACTATGTCTGGTTTTGTTAGATGTTTTGCACATGATGTTCAGCACAAAACATGTCACAAGTGTATCCATCAGAAGAAGCTCGGAATTTTTTTTACAATGGTATATCACACTCCCGTAACCGGTTCCTGGATTAGAAGAAATGAATGAGTGATTCTTGGTTATGCATGTTTTGAGGTCAGTTGCTGCACACAATGACAAGTTTAGTACAAAATCAGTTTCTGAAATAATGGTAAGGAATTTTTCAAAAGTGAAAGAGGTTTTTTTTCATCACATACTAAATAAAAAAAACCTCCTTCATTTTATGCACAAGTGCTACTATGTGGGAGATATATAGTGATATTTGGAGCCTACATTAAAACAAAGAAAATTTTTCATATTTTTTACTGTTTTAGTCATTTTAGTGCGGAGCTAGTTTACAACAGATAGAAAGTAATTTTGCAAACCCAAGGAGTTTTTTGTTATGCATGAGCCATATAACAAAAACCTCTGTCATTTTATTCACAGGTGTCATGGATTGGGATATGTGACTAGATCTTTACAGATCATTTTCACAGATTTAAATTTTTAATGATTTTTTGTTTTAGAGATGATTTTGTGGAATATATTGCGAGCTACTGGACATGAATTTCCCAAATTTGTGAGAGGTTGTTCTCCAAAATGACCTTATATACAAAAACCTCTTTCAGTTTTGTAACAGGTGCTATGGTTTAAGAGATACGAGTTCATCTTCAACACCTATTTTCATAAATTCGGCCCAAGTTTAATGTAACTAATTCTATTTTGAAGAAAATGGTTGAGCTCAATCCCTTAGTACAAGGATGAACAAATGTATATAATTTATTAATTTCATAGTGTAGGGTTTGGAATTTGGCAGAAGGTTCGACTTTTGAGAAAGCATTGAGCTTCATTGTACACTCATATCAACATTTTGGCTAAGGAATTGAGACCAGGGTTTGCAGCACTCTTTGGGATCCATGTGGAAATTTGTCTTGGTACAATGCTTTCCTTTGTAATTGTGCATTTATTTATGTGATTGTATGCCATTATCTCTCTTATTTCTTCTCAGCTAAAAAAAACAAGAGTGTAAGTAGAATCCATTGAAATTGTAGTGCTCTACTTGAGGTTTGCTTTAGTCTTTGATGTTTTCAGCTGTTTGGAGAGGATCCATGAGCTTTCTTGCCCTCTTCAACTCCTCACCTGTCTAATACTTCCATCTCATTTAATTTTAAGTGCCAAAAAAAAATTGCCTACCTTGCCCCATTGAGATCTCTGCAAGATTGAGCCTCATTCCCCGCACCCAAAATCTACCTTTCCATCTGAGCCAACAAAAACATCATTTGATTCAACCCAACTCTTTCACACATATATCTAGCCTAAGATCAGTATTTCTATTAGTCATCTCAAGCCCTCATTGATCATAATTTGCTGAGATTGACCCAGAGAGAGCCCTCTTCCGACCTAGTAGGGCTAGCTACCAGGTTAAGCATGGTTTGATGTTAGTCCTGGATCCTACCTTCCTCAACCTAAGGTAAATCTAGGCACTAACAATTTACATGCCACCAAAGGACTTACCAAGGTGTTTAATTATATCGATATAGGATAGTAATGGTTCCCTATGTCTAAAATGCCAAAGAATGGGGAAGATTGGACAACTGTGATAAAGATGGTAGCCAATAATCAACGTTTGGTAGTGTTCACTTGCATGTCCTCAAAGGAAGCAACATAAGGAATTTCTTATTAGTGGACTCTAGATACATTGAACATAGAAGCAACTATAATTGTTTCTAATGAATTTATTTACTACCATTCTTGATCAAAGTGGAAGCTATAAGGACCATTCCATTTTACTTATCCAAATGCTCAATGTATGCTATCATGTAGCAGAGAAGATTCCCAAATTCATTGCAATAAACTTATACATGGTATGGTAACATTTCAATGCATTTCCATAACACATAAAATCAGATCTTTTAATTGAAATGATTTTTGCTTGTGGTTAACCTTTCTACTATCTGGATATCAATATTAGAATAGAAGATGGTTCAAAGTATCATTTTCATTTCTACAACTATGTACTAAGGTCCAAACTTTTGTTCTACATCATTAAAGGGTTAATTTTCATGCACTGGACTCTTGCAGAGGAGTGTTCATTGGAGTAAAAAAATTCAATGGTAAATCCCTATATGTATCCAATACTGTTGCATCTTGCCTGGTTTTAAATTATGTTAAGGAAAAATCTAGTACTTACTTTTCCTGTGAATTTTCTCTAGGTCTCAATGTTATTTTTTCAGTTTTTAGAGCATTACTGTATCAGACTAGGGGAATTTCAAGAAGCACCTAAAATTTCATATTCTCATTGAAAAAAAAACTAAAAATAAATACATTCATTATTACACATCCAAATACTGAATAACTCTTGATGGAAAATTGACATTTAACAAATCCATCAATACTTTACCAGCTTGAAATTATTATTTTCTTTAAATGGCCAATATATAGTTTTTTTTTTTTTTTTTTACAAAGTTCGGTTGCTATTCATTAACTGAAAAAAGATGAGGCTAAAGCCTTACATAGGTTGCTTCTGGAGCAATGATGATCCAAGGAGTTACAAAAAGGAATTTTTCCTTGGTCCTTATCTTAACTAGATTACTACTAGTGCTACTTAAGCTGCTGTAGATATTAACAAACTGCTGTCCCCAAAATTTGCACTTACAAAGCATGATCAGTCGATCTCAATGTGACTCCTTTTTCTGGCTGTTGATCCTTCTGGATCCATATCGACATCAATGGGTTTGGCATTTGAGGAGGAGGTTGCCTCTTTCTTTTCCAACATTTTCTTGAGTGCATCAATCTTCTCTTCAGCATGTATGCATTTTTCTTCTGCATGAATACATCTGTTGTGCAGCGCACTGTATTGCTCGTGAAGGGAGTGAACCCTATGCAGAAAGAGCTCCATTTCTGCTCTATATTGTTATGGAGGATCTTGACTTGTTCCTCCAGCCTGTTTTCCAGAATGCGGATTTTATCTTCAAGTTGATTCTCCATACTGCGCACCAAATCTTCCAACGCTCCTTGCTGGGCTCGAAGCTCATTGAACTCCTTGTTCAAATCTCGGCAGTGGAAGTAGTCCTCTGGGCGCTCCATATTTTCTTTTGACTGAATGTTTGCTGCGTTCTCTGGCTTTGTCTGTTGGCTGTGCCGATTCCTTTGATTGCTGATATGGCTTCTGCTGAGACTCTCTACTTCAGTGGGATCCCTTACAAGACCGCACAGAGGATGTCTGAAACTGTCACTTATACCCTTTATGATCTGATGACTCTCAACGGTGCTCCCACTGTGTAACAGGGTGAGAGCAGAGCTTCTGAAACACTTACTGATCTTACTAGTATTCCTATTGCTTGGATGACCTCCGCAACCTACTTTGCTCTCGATTTCGCAATGTGATTTTCCAAGAGTGAGTTGGAGCGAATGTGTTGGAGGGGTACTTATGGAGTTTCTCCGGATACACTGGCGGGAGAGGCTTCTCCTCATCCCGATACTTAAGATATTCCTCTGTCTATACTGACGGGAGATAGGACTGCTCTTCCCAACGCGATTTTGATTTCTGCTACGCATATCTTGGTTGGGATCGTCATCTCTAAAACAAGGACGATTTTCTGCGCTGTAAATCTTGACTCCTTCGATTTGAGTTGAGCTCCCTTGCTGTTTGCACATACCTGGGCTGTCATACTTATCCTCTCTGACCTGAGATCCTTTGGATTGACTGCTGCGGTAAGTTCTGTAGGGTATGAGACCACACGTTTCAAATGGATAATCGAAACTCATGGAAGCGATTGAGTGGAGACATGATCATTGCAGCGTAGCTGCCCTTTTGGATGGTGACATGCTTGATTAGCATGATGGTCCGCCTTTTTATTTAGACCCCTTAGAATGTGAAAATAGTTGGCTTCCTCTATCAGTTTATGTAGATTTTGATTTCTTGTATTAATTTGCTGCAGTAGAGTGTTAGGAGTATTTTGATTTTGCTCCATAAGTCGAATGATAATTGCTGAGTCGCCGAGGACATTAACTTTCTTGATTCCCAGATTGATGACCTGGGTTAGTCCTTGATATAGAGCCAACCCTTCAGCCCGATTGTTGGTCAGGTCTCCCAGTCCCCATTCAAAATACAAGATTGTTGTGCCATTTGCGTTGCATATAATACCTCCGGCGCCTGCTTGACCCGGGTTAGATTTTGAAGCTCCATCAAAAAATAGACAGTATTTGTTGCAGTTACTCAACCAGAGGGCGAATTCCTCCTCCTTGGGTCTCAGTTTCCATGCTGTGGCTGTCTCTTTTGTTTTTAACTTATCCTTTTCTGATTCATAGCTACTGATTACGTTGCCATAGTTGATCAAGTCCCTTTCTTCAACACTGAGGCTGCTGAGGTTGATTTTGCTGTGTGGTCGAATGGTCACAGTCTCAACAGCTAAGCTTATAGCTTTGTGGCATATTTTTCTTGTGTTGTGGTTTTTGTCTTGGAACACTTTCTTATTTCTTGCTATCCAGATGCTCCATAGCATTGTTAAGGGTAAAGCATTCCAGATTCTTTGAGATAATTTGATTTTCTTGCTCTTCCATGGGCAAAGCTTCTTCCAATTTTTGATTGCCTCTACTATACTTGGATTGGGATTCCACTCTGTTCCTCCTACAGTAGCTAGATCTTTCCAGCAGTTAGCAATCACTTGACAGTTGATAAACAGATGCTGTATTGTCTCTTCTGCTTGTAGACATATTGGACATCTGGAGGGGCCTATGATGCCTCTCTTTTTGAGATTTTCAGCTGTTAAAATTTTCCCCTTCAGTAGGAGCCAGCAAAAAAATTTGACTTTAGGGGGGACCTCTGCTTTCCAAACTAGCTTCCAATGGTTCCATATGTCCTGTGGAAAGGTATTGGCGCAGAGGTGGTGATATCCTGCTTTGGTCGTGTACTCCGTGCCTGATGGGTCCCATTGAAAGCTGTCTCTGGCGCCCTTCTGAATCGGGGCTTTGCTGTGTAACTGATCTTGGAGAGCGGTGAAATTTGGTTGCAGATCCCTTGGGTAGTTTGGCAGTTCCCAGCCAATCCATTCTTGGAAGGAATCTCCCCACTTGGAAATTTGGGCTAGGTTCCAAATTCCTTTGCTATGTAACCAATTTAGAGCTGGAAGAACATCTTCTTTGGATTCCATTGGATTTTGGCCAAGGATTCTATCTTTAGATATGCTTATGCTGCTTCCCTCTCCTGGGACTTTGGAAACATGCTGGGCCATGATAGGGATAATTTTCTTGCATAACTTCCAGATGCTGGAGCTGTCTCTGTTGGGTATGTTTACCTCTAGGAGCTTGTGCCTGGAAGCGCTGAGATATTTGGCTTCTAAAACTGATTTCCACCATGCAGGGTTCCCTGTGATTAATCTCCAAACTATTTTTGCCCCGAGAGCTAGATTCAAAAGATAAGGAGACCTTATTCCGAGACCTCCTTTTTCTTGGGGCTGGATGACACTTTTCCAACCTACCAAATTGAATTTTCTTTTCTCTGATTTCCCTCCTTGCCAGAGAAAAAAGCGAAGGGCCTTTTCCAATTTGTGGTGAAAATTCATAGGTGCTTGTAGCAAAGTAAAACGATAGATAGGGAGAGAGATCAAACCTGATTTGAGAAGAACAAGACGGCCTGCTGGGTTTAACCACATGGTTCCCCATTGCTGGATTTTCCTTTTGATTTTGTCAAGAATTGTGTTCCAAGTTTCTATCTTCAGAGGGCCTTTGCTCACTGGCATACCTAGGTAGGTGAAGTGGTTCCATTCGACCTTGTAAGAGACCTCTAAGATATTTGCGATACTTTGAATGTTGTGGGCCGAAGTATTCCATCCATATATGCAGCTTTTGTCTTGGCTTATTTTTCCTCCTGAACATTCCATAAACTGGTCCAGGATCCTTTTGAATCGCCTAGCAATGATAGTCGAAGCACCTCCCATTAGAAGGGTGTCATCAGCAAATTGAGAGTGATTGATGTTTTTTGTGCCCTGCTCGAATTTGATCCCTGTTATTAGACCTGCCCTTCTATTGTAGTCCAGCGCTTTGCTTAGAGATTCCGCCATTAGAATAAAAAGGTAGGGGGAGAGGGGGCAGCCTTGCCTTAGGCCTCGGGAGGATTGAAAGGCTGTGCAGGGTCGTCCATTCACAAGAGGTGATATCCAGGGGTTGGAGATACAAGCTTTGATAATGCTAATGAAGGTGTCATTGAATCCTAGCTTGCTTAGGACAGCATAAAGAAAGGAATGATTGACTCTATCGAAAGCATTTGCTAGATCAAGTTTAAGAATAAAACCTTTTTCCTTTCGACTGAGGCTTGAGTGAATAGCTTCTTGAACCAGAAGGATAGAGTCAGAAATATGTCTGTTGGATAAGAACCCACCCTGGTTTTCAGAGATCAATGAAGGAAGGAGAGGCTTAAGCCTTGAGGATAGGATTTTAGTTATTATTTTATAGGCAGAGTTGCAAAGGGATATTGGACGGAATCTGGAAAAGGAGATTGGCCGGTTCTCTTTAGGAATGAGGGCTAAATAGGTTGAATTTGTATAGCCTCCTATTTTGCCTTTTCTTAAAACCCAGCGAATCATTTTGAGGATGTCCTTTTTAATCAAAGACCAAAATTCTCTATAGAAACTAATTGGAAATCCGTCTGGACCTGGGGCTTTGTCCGGATGGAGGCTCCATATCGCCTTTTTGATTTCCTCCTCATCGACTTCTTTTGTGAGGCTGTTATTCATTTCTGGAGTGACTTCTCTGCTCATGTGCTGGAGAAAGTTTGCATAGTCCACCTCATTGTGGTCCTTGGTTAAGAGAATTTTGAAGTGGGCTGTTGCTGCTTCCTTGATAGCGCCTTGAGATTCGTGTATGTTCCCTTCTCCATCTCGGATTGTGTTCACTGTGTTACTTGTTTTTCTTATTGTGGCTTGTTTGTGAAAATAAGAGGTGTTTTTATCACCTTCACGTAACCAAGTTTGCCGAGATTTTAATCTCCATTTGCTCTCTTCTTCTCTAACAGTTTGAGTTAATGCTGCATACAATCTGATTTCATTTTGCCTGGCTTGCTGTGTGAGTCCTTCCACTTCAATATTTTGCTGTATTTTTTCAAGCTGCTGTTTGATTTCTTTTTTTGCTGCCTCGGGTTCCTTGTAGTTGATTTTTGCCCATGCCTTTAACGCCTGTCTTGTTTGCTTGATTTTCGATTCCCAAATGAAAATAGGGGAGCCTTCCACGTGATGCAACCATGCTTGCTTAATTATGTCTCGGGCTGTTGGGATTTGATTCCAAAGAGAGGTATATCTGAAAGGAATGGCGCCAAGATGGCTTTGACTTTGTAGAGTAAGGGTGATGGGGCAATGATCTGAAGCGGAGGAGTTGAGGATTTCAGATTGTCCGATAGAGAAAGAAGAAAGGAAGGCAATATTGACTAGAAAACGGTCAAGCCGCTCCATTATATTACCTGCTCCCAATCGCCTATTAGTCCAAGTATACTTGCGGTTCTTGGGCTTTAGATCCACTAGATCTTTATCTTGCATAATGCGTTCCAGCCTGTTTCGACATTGGTCAGCAGTAAAGTTCCCTCCTCTTTTTTCATTTGAGTGTAAGATCAGATTTAGGTCCCCTGCTAGGATGAGATTGTTATCATTATCTCCATCTAACTCTTCTTCTAAGGTGGTCCAGCAGATCTCTTTTTCCCTAAAATGGTTGGGAGAATAGATGTTGTAGATTTTTACCTCTTTGCCGTTGCCTTTGTCTTCCAGCTTAGTGCTTACCCAATGCTGTTGTGTTTTGGTCATATTACAGCTCCATTTGTTTACATTCCACATTGTTAAAATACCCCCTGAAGCTCCCCTAGCTTCGCTGGTACAGCCTTCATACTGCTTTTGCTGATCGATGAGTTTGCTGATTTCGATCTGACTTAGTTTCGTTTCTTGAACAAGTAGGATATCTGGCTTTTCACTACGGATTAACTCCATGAGGGCAGCTTTCTTGGAGGGGTGCCCTAGTCCCCTGCTGTTCCAGGACAGCACTTTCATCATTATTTACCTGTATTGTGCAGAGGTGCTCGCCTCTCTTTGCCTTTGAGGTTGTTTTCCTTATCCGAGATTCCTAGTATGAAGGTTTCGATTGGCGTCTGTGATCCCATTGCAATGTCCTTTTGCGCACTTTCCTCTCTATGCTGTTTTGCCGATTTCCTTCCTGGTCCATGTTTTTTCTGAGTCTCATTGGAAACAACTAGATCCTTTGAAAGGCTTCTTGTGATTCTAGTTGAGGTATTATCCGGTGAAGGCTGAGAGATATGGGGGGGTGAAGGAGAATGATGCTCAGGTTCTTGAGAGGGGTCTTCCTCTGAGAGGGATGCAAAGGGGTTTGAAGACGGGGGAATGGGAGGGTCAGATGGTCGTGGAGGGGAAGGTGGAGAGGGAGAAGTTACTTGCTGAGAGGAGGGGGGTGGAGGCCCTGAGCTGGACGGATGCATGGAGGAGGGGGATTTTTCGATGAGGGTTCAGCTGTATCTTGCAGAGGGTTTGATTTTTTTTTTTTCCGGACTATTTCCCATGCTTCCTCGGGAGCTTCTTTGCTACTATTATCCTCTGATCTAAATTTGGTGCATCTGTTAGCAAAATGACCATATTCATGGCATACCTTACATTTGAAGGGGAGCTGCTCGTAATCCACTTGCTGAATGTGCGTCCAATGGTCGACTTTGAGTTTGACTGCTTCTGGTAAGCCTTTACCTAGGTCCACTTCTACGCATATCCTCGCACAAGCATACATATTCTCCTTTGGTTCCGATCTGTCCACATATTTCCCCACAGCATTTCCAATAGCACGAACAGATTCATCTCCCCAGCAGTGGAGTGGGAGATGTGGTAGTCGAACCCATACCGGGACCGCATTAGGGACATCCATTTCTGGATCAAAATCAGGAGTCCATCGGTTGAGATAAAGTCCTCTGGTGTCCATGAAGTAAGGTCCGTTTCTGAATATGAGGTTGCGATCTTCCACTGATTCAAAGAGGAAGGTGTAGAATCCCCTTCCACAAAATCTTATAGCGATTTTCCCTTGGACCATCGCATTCCAGTTCCTTTCCACCCATTTTTGTACCGTGCGAGGGGAAGGCCATAATCCTGTGAATTGTCCAACTAATCCACGGTCTGCTAGAGCTACAGCAGCCCTTCTAGGTAGCGCTGAGGGCAGAGGGATCTCCGGTATTTCATCCAGTTTCTTAATAAACTTTGAAGCTGTGGGACGGATTCGTTCCTTATTGGTCTCTGGAACGAGCGAGGCAAAAGCTTTCTCCATTTCAGAATGCTCCTGAGTCATGATTCCGATTAGAGGAGAATAGGGCAGCGGGGAGCAAGGAGGTCGATAGAGGAGAAGGCAGGAGCCTTAAGAAACGAGGGCAGAGGGCGCAACTGCCACAGAGCAGCTGCAGGGAGGGCAGGAGGCCCGAGGAGAGAAACCCGAGCTCGGGAGAGCAGGAGGCTCCGGCCACGAGACCAGGTCAGGGCTGCGGCCCAGCAGCGGAGCTGCCAGGCGCGGCAAGCTCAGGCGGTTAAGGGCAAGACCAGAGGGGGCCGCTGTCCATCATCTCAGAGCGCGCAGGCAGTTGTATTCAGCTTAAATGGCCAATATATAGTTACATGCCTAGATATTATCTCATTTCCAAAGAAAAACAAACATTTAACAAATATGTCGGTCAAACAATCATGGGTTATGTATAAATAAAATAGGTATGATTAATTGCTCAATTCAATATCACCCTACTAGTGGGTGTGTTGATAATAACATCCCATGGAACCTATTAAGTGGTTTTTGGTTTAACTATATGGTCTAATGGTTACATGTTTCTTTTCCCTTTTATTGGGGCTGTCTAAACATGTTATATTTTAGAGTTTTTGATTGCTAACTGGATAAATTGTTTTTGTGAAATCTTTATTTTCTATTATTTAAAATGGGTTTTTCATTGCATTTGTGGACTCAAACTTGGATACCAGGATTGTGGAAAATTTGCAACTCAACTTATAATTCCAAAAATCCCTACCAAATTTTGAGTAAATTAGACTCAAAAATATGCCAAAAGACTTTCTAAAACATAAAAAAAAATACCCTGCAACATTTTATTTATCAATGAGACAACCCACAATTTAAATATACAACTAATTAGATCAATTATGTGATTTTTAATAAACACACAGCTATTCAACTAATTAGCATAGAATTTCAAAAAACATGAGCATAGACAACTTACCTGTAGTGATGATATTCCTTTCTTATGATTTCAGAGTTGAACGCTATTTGAATCTTTCTAACCGCAACAAAGTTTTGGGGACGACTCTCCACCCAACTGTAGGCTCAATTGTACATAATCTTTCTATAGTTGGCCACCCCCGAGCCCTTAATCAACGCCTTCGCCTCTCAACACTCTTCTCCAAAATAATGATCATCTCATTCCCCTCTTCGTGCATTGAATAAAACCAACTGTTCCAAAAATGGAAGGGAATTGGAAAGGGATACACATACACACACTTTATGTGTCAAAATGCAACTTTTATTTCTTTGTTTTAAGTTTTACTTAATTCAATATTTCTCTTAATTTAACTCTTTCTTATGTTATTCCTTTTTACTTTTTGTTAACTTTACTTAATTTTACAATTTTTATAGTTTACTTTTATATATATCTATTTAGAACTCTATTTTATTATTTATTATTTTATTTGTTTACTATTATTATATTTTCTTCATTATTTATTATTTATTTACTTATATATTAATATTATTTTATTTAATTAATTAATTAATTAATTATTATTATTATTAGGGGGCATTACATACTCCCCCCTCTTTAAGGAACTTTTTCTCGAAGTTAGGTTGAATCATTTAACATTTTATTTTATTTAATTATTTATTACTTCATGATTTACTTACACCCTCTGATGAACTAGTATAACCAATAGACATCGAAAGTTTTCACATCTTTCACATCACCAGGGAAATCCCAAGGAATGTCTATCCTTTTTCCCAACTTTCGAAACCATGCATAAAACCTCATCGGTCTATACTATAACCCAACATTTGCCCTATGGTTCACACCAAGGCTCAGACCTCATATGCCCCAAGGTAGACATCTGACTCAGTACTCCGAGCAGTAGTGCTCAAGGCATCTCGAAATGATGGCCCACTCCATCCACACTCACTAAGGTGAACCAATATAAGCATTGAAGTCCTTACACCCCTACTAGACGTTGGCATACCAATCCAATATCAGGCACTCGACCTCCTCAAGATGGTCCCATATCCCTCAAGATCTATCCATCAATATCTATACAAGACAAAGGAACTAGTGACATATGTAGTGTTGATTGAGTATCTCCCCAACCCATATGGTGTTTCATATTCTCCCTTGCATGTATGGTTCCCATGAGATCATCAAATAACTGACACTCTCAGTCCATTTGTGGATTTCTTGTCAATCACCACATCTCAACATGCAACCAATGAATTAGTTATAACATGATAGTATCATAGAAAATAATCCACATGGAAAGTCTTGCATTCCATCATGATAACGTAACATCATTTTTAATCACCACATTATGGATAGTAAAGAAATGCATGTGCATGAATGTCATTAAATCTGCATGCAATTACCACATGCTTCACATCATAATCCCTATGCATATCACATCCATCATGAACACACGACATGATTACCATAACAACTAAATAAATAAGAACCACATGTGCATCATTATCCTCATACCATCATATCGTGAAACCTCGCCCCAACATTATATTCAATAGTCCTATTTTGGCATAATAGTTAACTAAAACCATAACTGAAATCAAATAACAAATGATTTAGATGCTCCACAAAAGTATCTACCTTAGCTAAGTTGTGTTGTCCTATCTAGTTCACCACAGAATACTTTCACTACAGTTAATTCCAAATAGATGTAATATTTTTCTTCACCACTAGTGAGCATTTCATGGCCCTTGTACAACCATAGAACTTCTATAATTCTGTCACAACAATTTTAGAGCTAAGGAACTAATCGATCTTCATATATTTATATTCTCCATATCCACTTGTCAAGTTGTGCCATTTTCAAATAATATAAGATTAGATAAAATTTTATGTCAATTACAATATTGAGTTCATAATTGATCTCCTCATATCATCATGAACTTATTTCATAGTTGAATATCCATTACCTATACAATAATTTTGATATTATCTATTATCATTCCTTATAACATATATTAAAACCCTTAAATCCTTGTATCATACATCAAAATTTATTTTATATACTTTTAAATTATCAATTCTATTCTTCATAATTAATAATGTTAATTAAAAAGAAGTATGCTTTTAAATTTCCCAAATTCCTTTTAAAATTTGTATTATTTTTATTATTCACATACTACAATAAAATTAATTATTTTAAACTAATCAAATAAACAACAATATTAAATGACAAAAATATTTTATTTAAAATTATAGTTGAAGTATTTATATTTATAAATTAACTTTATTTCTTCTCCAATCAATTAAATAGATTATTACTATGTAGCGAAATTTATGCTCATCGTCATCAACCGTAACTAATAATTCAATAAATTAATTCTCCCATCATAATTTTTATAGAATATGCCAATCACCATGATTTTCTTTTATTTCTCTACAAATGTTTTTCCTTTATTTAAGCTTGTGCCATGGTTTGTCTCTTCATCTTGCTCGGATGATAAATTACATTGGATAATTCGAAATGCATTGGCAAAAAATTTCTCATGTGATTTCTACCGAAAAACTTTTCTTGATAAAAATAATATATTTAAAATTATAATGACAATATTTACATTTATAAATTAACATTTTATTTCTTCTCCAATCAATTAAAAACATTATTACTATGTAAAAAAATTGATACCACCATAACCAATAATTCAATAAATTAATTTCCTCATCATAATTTTTATAGAGAACACCAATTACCATGTTTTTTCTTTATTTGTGCATAATATTACTTAATATTTTTCCTTTTTTAAATATTGTACAAAATATAACCTTTAAGGTTCGAACATATATCATTCCTACACAAACATAGTATGAACCAACCTTGCTCCCCGTTTTGTGAATTCATTTTGGTGTGTCAAACATGTGGCTTTGCCGTAACATTTTTAACGAACTTTTAATAAACAATAATTTTTGGGTACTTTTTAGCGTTATAGTTTACTCATTATAGGAATGTAATTTAAACACTTTCCTTTGGTAGCTAGAGTTTTTTGAGCTCAAAAATATTCTTTTGTTCAACCAACAAACTAAAATCAAGTCCAATGAAATGAAAAGAGCAGATCTAGGAGGGCGGGGCTTCAGTGTGTATATTTCATGGTTTTTCTTCACGAGTATCAAATCTTGAATTCTAGTTATGAGTCCGTAGGCATCTACTAGTTAACCCAGAGTTTAATGCGAAAAAATTAATAATGGTTAGCGGAGGTTACCAAATAAGCATTGTTCATTCCATGAACAAAATATTTATCTCGTGGAATATTGTGGAATGAATAAGATATGCTTTGTTTTCGCAAAAGGTGCGGAAGTTTAAGCCCATAAAACCCTACCCCTTTGTACTGAAACCCTAAACATGTCAACGATATTATTGGCTCTTTACGGGCGGGGTAGGGACTCAATTGGATACAATTTTTGTTGTGGATATGATGACATGAAACAAATGCTAGAGTAATATTAGGAATCTTCGTTAGTGAGATTACATCTTCATCATGTCCAATTTCTAACATTGATTGGGGGATAGCACAAAATTTGAACCCAAGACTTTTGGTTTGGTGAGACTTTATTTCCACAACCATTGTCAATTGAGCTACCCCAAACAAAGCTATATATATTTTATTTTATTGAAAAATAAATATAATTTTTTTTTTAGTCATTATATTTATTATCATTATTAGTAATTAAGAATATAAAAACAAGTATATATATATATATATATATATATATATATATATATATATATATATATTCTTAACAATATTATTTTTACTCATAATAATAATTTAAATATGAATATAGACATGTATATGCATATATTTTATGTAGTTGTATATAGACATGCATGAGACTTAATTTCAATGATTTCATTTCTCTAATATAAAGAATTATATATTTCTATTTTGTGGGATTTCTATATTTTTATTTGACCATACCTAAAAGTTTCGAATTCCACAGAGAGCGTGATAATAGGCCTCATGAGTTGTAACCTTTCTCTATGTCATATGTAACAAACCACAATTTAAATATACAACTAATTAGATCTATTATACGATTTATAATCAACAAAAAACTATTCAACTAATTAGCATAGAATTTCAAAAAGAATGAGCAGAGACAACTTACTTGTAGTGATGATATTCCTTACTTTTGATTTCGGAGTTAAACACTATTTGAATCCCGCTAACCGCAACATTTTTTTGGGGACGACTCTCTACCCAACTGTATGTTCAACTACACATAATTTTTCTACAGTTGACCACCCCTGAGCTCTCAATCAACATACTGCTACCAAGGTTTCCTTCGCCTCTCAACACTCTTTTCTAGAAGAAAGATCATCTCATTCCCCTCTTGTCCATTAAACAAAACCAACTATTCCAAAAATGGAAAGGAATTGGAAAGGGATCCACATGAACACAATCCATGTGTCAACATGTGACTTTTATTTTCTTTGCTTTAAGTTTTTCTTAATTCAATATTTCTACTAAACTAACTCTTTCTTATTTTATCCCTCCTTACTTTTTGTTAACTTTATTTATTTTTACTATTTTTATAGTTTACTTATATATATATATATATATATAACTAGCTCCAATTTATTCTTTATTTTTTTGTTTTGTTTATTATTATTATATTTTCTTCTTTATTTTTATTATTATTATTAGGGGCTATTACAATTGAATCCTTTATGGCGTGCTCCTAGTTGGTTTTTGTATGTATATTCAACTTATGGTCCAACAACAACTCCAAACATACATCTTTTGATTCTATTATCCTCAACCATTGAGATGTATACTGCAAGAAAGGAACATGTGAAATCACTGCTTACATTCTTTTATATATCATTGTTATTTATTTGCATGTATATTTGTAACATGATAACAATTTAAAATAAATAATTGTTTTCCTTTCATGAAAGTTCTAATGCTTCCTCTATGCTTCCAGTTTTGTTAGATTTGTTGTCCCATTGCAATGGATGGACTCTCTTTTCCTTTCCTATTTTGTTATGCTTATTTACTTTATTCTACACGGTTAACATTTTTTTTACCACTTTTCGTTCACCATTCACCGTGAATGAATGGGTTGAATGAATATATCTTCAATTGATTATTTGGATATTTTAATATGTAACATGTAAAGGTGCACTATCGAGTTAAAGAGATTTTAGTGTTGAATGAATCAGCTCATAAATTATTAAACTTTAGTTGGATAGGATAATATATTTAGTTGACTATAAGTTAATATATTTAATTGGTGATTGCATATGTTAATGTAACAACCCTGGTTAAAAATTGTTAGGTCCCTATACTACTAGTGTAACCCCTTATTGTTATTAGTGCAACCCCCTTATTATATTGTTGTGCCCATGTAGTCCCCATATTGTTATTATTGTGCCCCATAGAAGCCCACTATTGTTATTATTGTGCCCTTACATTATTATTGTTATGTCAGCTCTGATTATATTATGATCCCTTAGACTCCTATATATAGAAAGGAGGTCTTGTCATTTGTATCATCCAAGAATTGTTCATTTTTGTAATGAAAAGGAGGTTTCCCCCTCGAAGAGGCTGAGTTCTAAGGCGTTTATCTCTCTTTTCTATCTTATTGTGAGTTGGTTTCATAACATTTGGTATCAGAGCTTTGGATTCTAGGGTTTCGCTGCTGCAAACAGCTCATCGTGGAATTTTCGCTATAACTTTTTTTATGCGATGTTTCAGAAGCTAAAAAAGAAACCCATTTGAGAACAAATCGATCTGAACCTCAGGTCCAAATTTCCGATCTTTTCTCGCTATATTTTCGGATATATGATTTGAAGAAGTTAGAGTTTTTGCAGGCTCCCGAATTACATCCTAAATAGGTGACCCTGGGAAAATAGTCATAACTTTCTCTCAGAGCATCAGATTGAAATTTCATAAGAATTTACAAAAAGAGGACGGACTGTATTTTGTTTGGGTATAATTTTTAGAACCTAAGGTTGAAACAATGACACATGGCACGTCGCACAAGTTAACTCTACTGAAATAGTCTATAATTAGGTCATCGCGAGAGATTGGGAATAAATCTTTCTTCGGGAATCCAATTGTGATCAAACTTGCGGAGTTATAAAGAGGACTTAGAGGGCTATTATAGGCCGAAATTTTAGAACTTAAAGATCCGAAATTATAGAGTTACATTCGTTTCAATATCAAGCTCCTAAAATCAAGAAAAAGCGAGATGAGGAAGTTTGATGGCAAGGATCCGATAAATTGGATACTATAGATGGAGAAATATTTTGATATACATGGTGTACCACTATTACAAAAGGTATGTATTACATCTAATTATTTAGAACCGAATCATTTTTATGGTATAAAGGGCTTTGTTCTCATAAACCACTTGTCACGTGCTCAATTTTCACGGAGGAAATGATAGCACATTATGAAAATACAAAGAGCAACACCTTCTTTAGCCAATTGATAAATATCAAACAAAAGGGGTCAATGGTAGAGCACATTGAGGACTTTTAAAAATTAAATATAAGGGTAAATGATATTCTAGAGAAGCAAAAGATAAATAATATTCCATGAAAGCTTATATCGATGGTAAGAAATCATATTGGAAGAAAGGCATGGAAGATTTGAAGAAAGACATGGAAGGTTTGAAGGAAGGTGGGACAAAGCTGCTACAAGAAAGACTTCCTAATGACGAAAATGATCAAGAAACGTCAAAATAAGAGGATATACACTGGGAATCAACCCTAGAGAAAGAAAAAATGAATCCAACCATATCTTGTATTGCAATGGTAGGAATTACCAATCTTCAAACTCTCAAGATAGAAGGACATATCAAGAAGAAGAAGGTTCAAGCAGTGAAATATCAGGAAGAAAAGTATCAAGAAACATCAAAAGAAAAGGGTACTCACCAAGAACCAACCCCAGATACATAACAAATGAATCTGACCATATCTTGTAATGCATTGGTCGGAATTACCACTCCTCAAACTATAAATATATAAGGACATATCAAGAAGAAAAAGGTAATAGTGTTGATTGATTCAGGTAGTACCCATAATTTTATTCATTGTAAGATAGTTAAGGAATTGAATTTCTTCCTAATTCCAGCACCAGAGGTTCAAGTGACGGTTGTAAGTGGAGGAACCATAAATTACTTTGGAAAATGCCATAATATCAAGCTATCCCTGGGAGAATATGTATTGAATAGCTCAATACTTTCCATTCCAATTGGTGGTGTTGATGTTGTACTAGGAGTCCAATGGCTACAATCCTTGGGTACAATAGCTTTTAATTTTCAAGAACTTTCATGAAATTTTATTCAGAAGGAAAGGAAATTGAATTAAGGGGTATCATAGGGAAACCAAGAAAGATAATAAGCTCTAACAGAATGACAAAGCTTCTAAAGAAAGAACAACGAGGTGTAATTGAACAATTATGTTCACTAATGGTTCCCACATCGAAATCATCTATTTCTCCAGATCTCCAAAAAGTCTTGGACAATCATTCCAAGGTATTTGAGACTCCCAAAGGTCTCCCACATTTTCGTGATCATGATCATGCTATTCATTTGATTCCAGGAAGTGTTCCTCCAAACATCAGGACTTATAGATATCAATATGCCCAAAGGAGTGAAATTAAACATATGGTTGTAGAAATGGTAGAGGTTGGTATAATTATCCAACCAAAATTGATAAACAAAGCAAGGGATGAATGGAAGAATGGCAAAGTAGGGTGGTAACTCATTTAAAAGTTGTCGAAGATCCCAGTTCCAACAATATTGCTAGAAATTGACAATGAAATCATATTGAAATATGAAGCATTCACAAAACCGAGAAGTTGACAGCTACGAAATTGATCAATTTTAGAGTATCTCATCAAGTGGAAGAACTTACCCATTAACGATTCCACATGGAAGGATGATAATTTTATACAGAAGCATCTAGAACTACTCAAGCGTTGAGGACAACACTTTTTGAAGGAGAGGGGCATGTTAGGTCCTTATACTACCAGGGTAACCCCTTATTGTTATTAGTGCAACCCCCTTAGTATATTATTGTGCCCATGTAGTCCCCATATTGTTATTATTGTGCCCCAAAGAAGCCCACTATTGTTATTATTGTTCCCTTATATTATTATTGTTATGCCAGCTCTGATTATATTATGACCCCTTAGACTTCTATATATAGAAAGGAGGTCTTGTTATTTGTATCATCTAAGAATTGTTCATTTGTGTAGTGTAAAGGAGGTTGCCCCCTCGAAGAGGCTGAATTCTAAGGCATTTATCTCTCTTTTCAATCTTATTGTGAGTTGGTTTGAATGAATATATTTTCAATTGATTATTTGGATATTTTAATATGTAACATGTAAAGGTGCACTAACGAGTTAAAGAGATTTTAGTGTTGAATGAATCAGCTCATAAATTATTAAACTTTAGTTGGATAGGATAAAAAATTTTAGTTGACTATAAGTTAATATATTTAATTAGTGACTGCATATGTTAATGTAACAACCCTGGTTAAAAATCCATGTAAAAATATATAAGGCCACGGTAATGGGACATGTATTCCATGCTGAATGGTGGGCATGACATTCTAATGGGTGTTCATTTGGTTGTTTATGGACAAGGAAATTGGCAAAGGTAATTTCTAAGGCATTAAAGAGGCAAAAATGCATTTTGGCACATTTATTTATGAAAATAATGGAAATTAGAAGAAAATGAAGCTAAAAGGTCACATTTTGCATGTGAGGAGGAAATTGAAGGAAAATAATGAAAAATGAAGAAAATAGAGGCCTCATTAATAAAAAGGCTTTTGAGGATCAGTTGGCAAGCTCTTAACTAAGACTTGATCAATTTAGTATTGGAGCTCTTTCATTTTACTCTCTCTTTCTCAAAATCTTGGATACTTAGATTTTTCTTGGAGCACTCTTGCACGGTGTGGAATAATTGGATTCTTGGAGCAAGAAGGCGAAGGAAGAGCAGGAAAGCACAAGAAGGCATCCACATCAGCAACAACATCAGATTTTCTTGCGGGTACCGAGTTGCATGTATGATTTCTTCACTAATATGGACATGCATGTGGATTCTTGGTCATGATCTATCATTGGCATGGAGGATTTCCTGGATTGATAGTGGATTGCCTAGCCTTTCCATTTCCTAAATAGCCATGATGATTGTGGGTTTATTTTCATTATTTTGTTTTGGTTGGTTCTCATGTTTCCTTAGCTTGGGTTGAATTATTAGTTCCTGGAGCCTTGGTTGGAAAAATTCTTTGGAGCCCTATAACAACTTGAGTTGAGTTACTAGTCCTGGAGACTTGGTTGGACAAACGCGTTGGAGCCTTTGGTGGGTTGAGTTACTAGTCCTGGAGCCTTGGTTGGACAAACATGTTGTAGCCCTTGGTGGGTTGAGTTACTAGTCCTGGAGCCTTGGTTGGACAAACGCTCTGGAGCTTGGCGACAACTATGGGTTGAGTTACTAGTCCTGGAGCCTTGGTTGGAACAAATGCTCTAGAGCCCTGGATGGCTAGGACGGAGACCAATCTGGTGATGGTTTTTGGTGATGTCTGATCATGAGGTGGAATCACTGTTTGATGGGTTGAGGTGGATAGCCTCTGGAAGCCCTAGATGAGTTTTGATTGATGTGTTCTATGATACCCCACATGCATACTTGGAATATGGAATGACAGTGAATGGCTGAAGAGATATTTGGCTCAACCATTCTACAGTCGGGTGGAATGTGGTAGTCCCATCTCCGGTTGGTTCATTACATTCAATAATGAGAAATCATTTCCCTTGATTTTCATGTGTAAAGGTACTGATGTATTTATGGATTTGATGGCTGATATGTTTATTTTGTTTATGTTCCTATTATGATGGTTATATGTGATGAGCCTCAGTATTGTAACAAGAATGTTGCAACTCCCAAGGCTACCGACTTTAATTATCAACCCGAGGTTCATACAAACTTAAGAGGTATCAACACTATATGTGTAGCATACAATGTGTTATTCCTTTGCTGTCATAATGTAATGGAGTGTATGTATTGAATTCAAATATTAAACTAATTGAAGAAAATGAAATGTTCAAAATGGAACATTAACCTATTGCAAGAAAGAAAGTACAAGGAAAGAGAATGAAATCAAAGGCTAAAACACACCATTTTCTAAATAACTTCTAAGAGGATTTTCTTCAAAAGAATGTTGAGTTAACATGTATGAAATCCTATTATCTTAAGCATGTAGATTCAAACTAGAAAACCTTCTACTACTGTGCATGTAAATGAATAAAATAAATTTGTTTTCCTTTTTGTCTTTTTCATGTGAGAGTGTGAAAGGTAATCCATTTTGGTGATGTGTCAAGTGGCTTGGAGATGATGGTGAATGGTCAGAAGGCTTCGGAGACAAGTAGGGACCCTTTTCTTGCTTCCTAGAGTATTTTTCCTCAATTCGGCCTCAAAACAAGCTTTCCTACACGATGCTACAGTGATTTCCTACCGGATCCCCTGATTTCCTACTAGATGTACAAATTTACAATAATTCATCGAATGACCAAGAAAATCAAATCCAAAGTGGATGGGACAAATTTTGGTATTAAATAGGATTTCTTAGGCCCCCATTCCAAGTGGAATCACTCAAAAATACCTTTGTTAACCCATGCAAAAAAATAAAAACATTACTAGTCGAAAATCTAGAAATTCGAGAACTAGTGAGCTAGTAAATTTGAAAAATGCCTAACCAAATCAAGTGTAAATTCAATGGGGTGATTTTTGTTATGAACTAAAATGTTTTTGTGATCTAATGAAAGTGGAATCAATTCAATTGAAGCTCGTTAGTATGCTCTAAAAATAGCAGAAATTTATTGTTCTTTACTAAAAAGGAAGTCCAACAATCTAGATTTGGGAATGAAAAGACTAATCCAAACAACTCAATGATTATTATGAACTTCCAAAGATTTTCCAAGGATTAAATAATCCTTGTGATCCTACAAAATAAATTATATCAACCATTTAACTCAATCCTACAACAAGAAATTATTAATCCTAAATGCAGAAATAGAAAGACATAAAAACTAGAGATGCATGTGAATAAGCAATGTAAAGAAGGAAAAAAATGATACAAAAGGACTCTGAGGCTCCTGGGATGGCCAAGCCCAGGGAAACCCAAAGACCTATGGAGGAGAACAAGATTTAGAAGCTGAACATGACACCAATATTCATTATTTCCATCAATAGAATTACATCCCTGCAAGAAAATACAATGGAGCTATAAAAATACAAGCTCTCTCCACAATAACATTAATCAAAATCCCCCTTTTAAAGGAAAATTCGACTTGGTACTTATACAAAATGATTAGGAATCATTCCCCATGAATGGAAGAAGCTTTCCCCACCAAAATCCCTTGATTAGTGGATCTAGTCCCCAATACTAGGAATTTGCATTAAATGGCAGGGAACACATTCCTAGATTTTCTCAATCATTCCCTAGAGGAAAATTCGACTTGGTACTTATACAAAATGATTAAGAATCATTCCCCATGGATGGAGGAATCTTTCCCCACCAAAATCCCTTGATTAGTGGATCTGCTCCCTTGATTGGTGGATCTGCTCCCTTGATTAGTGGAACACATTCCTAGATTTTTTCAATCATTGGAGTTCCACAATTTGTGCCATAATTCCATAATATCTTGTTGACTTATTATTTATTATTTATCCTCTAGTAGTAGGGAATAAGTCGCTAAATTATCTCCTCCTCCAACTCTTCAGAATCTGCCCAATATTCTCATAATATTCCACAAAAATAAATAATATTAGAGACAAAAATTCAGTTATTCATAAACCTTCTTAATGAATATATTAAAGTTAAAAATAAATTATCTAATGCAAAAAGAGAGGTTTAATGTGCTGAAGGATGGTCATAGGTCTTAATTTATGTTTTAAATTAGAGTCATGGGCCTTAATTTATGTCTAATTTAGAGGCCCATCATACCCCCCCTGCTAAAAGTGTTGCGCATCCTCTGAGCAACTTAGTGACCTCATTGTGCCTCATCCATGGACCTGGTGGCCTCTCTTTTTTGCATTAAGAATCTTGGCTGTAAGCTTTGCAAGGACAAAGCCCAAAAACATATTTGTTCAAAGAAAAATCATTGTTTCTTGAGACCATTAGCTTGCTTTCTTGCCCTTATTCAAGATGAGTTCTTGAATACTTTTTTAGTTTAGCAAGGTATTCCACACCCTTATCAACCTTCTGCTACCTTGTTCCACCATTTGGACACCTCTTGTAGGATTTCTGGGTCACTGTAATTCCTACAGGATCAACCTGTGATGGGGTGAGATTTTGGTGTAAGCCAAAATCCCTTTTCATGTAAAAATCTCGAACCTGGGCCTGTGGGTTATGGCCCACAAAGCCTTATCAGAAGCGGTTTAAACTTTTAAAATGTGGATCTTCATTAAATATCGAACCATCCCTTATCATAGAAAGCAGTCTTTGAACACTTTCAAACCAATTTCATATATACATAAATTGCAGCAACCCAGATTTCATTTATTCGATGCCGAATCGATTTGCCAATTGTTGTATTACGATATGCCACAAGAATTTAGGCGTTTAACCACGATTTGATACGGTATTACTCCACCTTCTCAACTGCAATGCGCTCCAACTTCGATCTGCACTAATATAATATCAATCAGCAGTCTCAATCATTTGGATTGAATGCCTCTTAACTGTCGCCCGATTTCACCAATCTGGCCCAATGCAACCTCTATACTCCAATGTGCACCGATATGATACCAATAACTATTTAAAGCGATCTAAATTCTGACTTACGCCAACTTCACAATGCCGATGTAATTCTGATAAACGCTGGCAATGAAGCTTCCACGTGAAGGATGTTCAGTCAACAACCTGGACAGTCATCAGTGATTACTATAATCCCGAGCCTTTCAAAACCAGAAATGCTTCACGTGCACTTTTACTGAATAGCTATGCCACAATCTTTTTGTTCTGCAAAATATCTGGACCTCCTACAACGACTTCTACTTCAACTCCAGGTTAGATCTAGCAATAAAACTAGCATTCAACTCAGGCCTCCTAGCTTCAATGCGCCAACGTAGACCCACAAGTCAATAATTTCTTAAAGACAATGGCACTATGACAGAAATCAACACAATGCAAAATTTACAAATTCGCACACAACATACACTATAACATGCTTCTATTTCTTATGCAAAACAGTTACATACTAAGGCCTTTCAGCCTTAGAAATGAGCTCACGCTTGGCTACATCTTACTCACTCAAAAATGCCTCACTAATCAGATATCTATTACACCCCTTCGCATTACATTTATATAAGAAGTCTTAGGAAGGATCGATCCTATCCTCTCCTGCTTTTTCTCCAACAAAAGCTCTCCAAAAGCGTGCATGGCTGTTAACAACTGCTTTAAATCCACTTTAAATCTGTTTTTTTGCTTTAAAGCAGACTTTCCTCTGTTTTTCTCCCGTGGCCCACATTCGCTTGCTTTGGTGCTGGATGCTCCTGCATCAGACTCCCGAGGCACAAAAGTTTATGACCTCCTGGTCATATGCTTCTCCTTGTCCTTAGCAATTCTACCCACTGCATATCTTCAGTGGAACTGCTTTTATGATCTTTGTGAGCTGCAACCAACCTCTGCAGTAACAGTCTCCTCTGTTACACGATACCTCACCAAGCCCTCTGCACTCGGTCTTTTGGCATCCTTCTGGTTCTCTTCTCTGGAACCAATTGAGCACACCTTACTCTAGGTTGCTGCAAATCTTCTCACCTTCTGCTGCTGTTCTCTGTGCGACATAAGACCACAAACTCTCCAACTTAACCAACTATACCTCCTGATTCTTCTTCTTTCTCTCTGGAATCCTTCTCCCCGCAGGAAACTTTCCCTGCTCTGATACCAAAATGATGGGGTGAGATTTTGGTGTAAGCCAAAATCCCTTTTCATGTAAAAATATCGAACCTGGGCCTGTGGGTTATGGCCCACAAAGCCTTATCGGAAGCGGTTTAAACTTTTAAAACGTGGATCTTCATTAAATATCGAACCATCCCTTATCATAGAAAGCAGTCTTTGATCGCTTTTAAACCAATTTCATATATACATAAATTGCACCAACCCATATTTCATTTATTCGATGCAGAATCGATTTGCCAATTGTTTTATTATGATATGCCACAAGAATTTGGGCATTTAACCATGATTTGATACAGTATTACTCCACCTTCTCAACTGCAATGCGCTCCAACTTCGATCTGCACTGATATAATATTAATCGGCTGTCTCAATCATTTGGATTGAATGCCTCTTAACTGTCGCCCGATTCCACCAATCCAGCCCAATGCAACCTCTATACTCCAATGTGCACCGATATGATACCAATAACTATTTAAAGCGATATAAATTCTAACTTACGCCAACTTCACAACGCCGATGTAATTCTGATAAACGCTGGCAATGAAGCTTCCACGTGAAGGATGTTCGGTCAACAACCTGGACAGTCATTGGTGATTACTATAATACCGAGACTTTCAAAACTAGAAACGCTTCATGTGCACTTTAGCTATGCCACAATCTTTTTGTTCTGTTCTGCAAAATATCTGGACCTCCTACAGTGACTTCTACTTCAACTCCAGGTTAGATCTAGCAATAAAACTAGCATTCGACTCAGGCCTCCTAGCTTCAATGCGCCAACGTAGACCCACAAGTCAATAATTTCTTAAAGACAATGGCACTATGACAGAAATCAACACAATGCAAAATTCACAAATTCACACACAACATACACTATAACATGCTTCTATTTCTTATGCAAAACAGTTACATACTAAGTCCTTTCAGCCTTAGAAATGAGCTCACGCTCGGCTACATCTTACTCACTCACAAATGCCTCACTAATTAGATATCTATTACACCCCTATCGCATTACATTTATATAAGAAGTCTTAGGAAGGATCGATCCTATCCTCTCCTGCTTTTTCTCCAACGAAAGCTCTCCAAAAGTGTGCATGGCTGTTAACAACTGCTTTAAATCCACTTTAAATCTGTTTTTCTACTTTAAAGCAGACTTTCCTTTGTTTTTCTCCCGTGGCCCACGTTCGCTTGCTTTGGTGTTGGATGCTCCTGCATCATCCTGTAGAAAACACAGTCCCTTTGTAAACTGATGTAAGGGAGTCGAAAAAATGACAGAAATGGTGGAGGAATGCATTGTAAGGAGTGGTAAAATAAAAATGTGAGTGACATGGGTCCCTTTGTGATCCTCCTTTGCTCCTTGACTGTCCTTCTCACTGACCTGCAAATGGAAATTTCATGAAAATGGAGAGGATGCTCTCTTTGTTTTTTTTCAAGAATGAAATGGGATGGATGAATGATAAATAGATAGTGAATATGAAATGGATGGAGGGCTTGGAGTGTTGTGGTGACCTTGACCTTTGCAAAAATTTCTTCTTTTAACTACTATCCTCATTCCTTGAAATCATCACCATTCATAATTTGACTTTTCAACATTGCATGAGTGAAGGAGTGAGTTGTAATTAACTAGCTAAAGGCAACTGAGACTCTTGACCAATCCTTAGCTTATAAAACCTCATCTCTCATGTATTGACAACAAATTTCTAACTATAATATGCTCAAGAGAAGAGGTCAAGAATAATGCATACCTGTACCTACCTGATGGTTGTTGGAGAGACATGCATGTTGTTGTTGAGTTGATGTTGATGTGCAGGTGTTGGATAGTGATGCTGATGATCCTGATGCTACTGCTAAGCTCTGGAGGAGCTTATTTGACCTTTGGATCTCCTTTAAAACTTCTCACCGTCAATCCTATAGGTGATGTTTTGTATCTTGTAGGTTTACAGTTCAACGACTTATTTTGTCCATATCTCCGAGACGGTAGATTGGATTGAGCTGAAACTTGTTGACCATGTTTCCATCATCATTATGCACCTCCCCATAGAAAAATTTTGGTCAATGGATACACGGATCTCGAGAAAGACTAAAAATGGCTTAAGGTGATGGAGGTCGATTTCTTGGAAACCGTGCACTGGAACTTGCTGAAATTTCTTGGGCATGTTACCGTCATCCATATGCATCTACCATGAAACAACTTTTTAAATGGATGCACGGATATTGAGAAACTAGAAAAATGGATGAAGGTGATGGAGGTCGATTTCTTGGAAACCGTGCAATGGAATTTGATGAAATTGCTTGAACATGTTACCATCATCCATATGCATTTCTCCCTGAAACAACTTGGCAAATGGATGCACGGTTTTCAAGTTATTGCAAAAACAAATTTCTGCTCTATGTATTTTTGTATCCTGTAGTAAAATAGAGTATCCTATAGTTTTTTAGGACAATAAGAAAATTGAATGGTAGAAGCTTGAGAATGATGGATTGATGGTGGAAATAGATGAGGGTGATGGATTGGCATCGCCTTGGTCTTGTTGGAGCATTTGAGTGAAGTAGGAAAAAGTCACAATTTGACTTCTTTTGATTAGTCTTGACTAATTTTCCTTTTGGTACCAACTTGTTCTTGTTGCTTGCGGATGTTGGGGAGTACCTGTATGCATGGAACAATGATTCTTTTATTTTTTTTTGTTCTCTTTTTTTTTTTTCTTCTAGGCCTACTAGCCGTCTCAATGAGGTTTTCAACTAGTAGGTCTGCCTAGGCACCTCAAAGGAGGTTTTCACCTAGGATCTTTTTTTTCTCTCTTTTTTCTTTTTTTCCAACCCATTGACCGCCTCATGGAGGTTTTCAATCAATGAGTCAATTAGAAGCGCCTTAAAGGAGGTTTTCACCTTAGATTTTTATTTTTTTCCTCTTCTTTTTCATTTTGTTTGTTTGTTTTTTTTTTTTTCTACCCTACCCTACTTGAAAAACAAAATCACTTTCAAGTATAAGAATACTTCCAATGGAGCCATGTGCACATCAAGATGACAAACAAAATGATGTGGAGGCATGAAATGTATGCGTTGGCATGTACTTGGATTTCAAAGACCAAATGATTTGACTTTGAAAGGATTAAGCATAGTTGAGGAAGAGAGTGATGCTGCAACTTAGTGACTGTCTGGAACCATATTTCAATATAGTTGTCATGTCCTTGGTCCTTTTGCTGATTTGGATCATTCTTTATGTCTTATTCTACCATGGCCTTCAAATATTCCTCTTTTTGCTGATTGTTCTCTTGAATACATGGAGGATTTGATGGTAACCATGAGGGATTTCTCTCGATCTCTCATTTTGATGTTTGCCCTTCATCAATTGCAACCCATGGTTCTATGGTCTTCTTATTTGAATCTTCTTCTTTTGGATGTGGTCCTTCAATAATATTAAGATGGTCTCTTTTTTGCAATACTTTTCATGAGCTATGGTGAATACCATTGATCTCAAGAGGAGATGTTTGGAAGTGTTGTACCTCAGCATTGTAAGTAGGTTGAGCTACTTCAATGTGTGGGTTTGGAAATGGTAGTATAGGTAGTTGACTGGGAGTGTATATTTGAGATGGATGTCGATGGGGTTGTGGTTGTGGTGGAGGTGAATGGTAAAGATAACATGGAGTTTGGTATGGAGGATATTGTGGATGGCTCCCATAAGTTCCTTGCCAACCTTGTTGCCAAGATTGATTTTGGAGTTGAGATGGCCAATGTTGCCAAGGAATGGGTGTGTTCTAATTACTTTGAGGTCGATGTGCATAAGCTTGAAATTGTGAATAGGCTCTTGCATCATATCAAGCTGAATAGGCTGCCATGGTCCTCTTGGAGCTACATAACATCGCTACATTGGCAATTGACTTGCTTTATTGTCCTCTTGGTAAACTTCTTTCAACCTTGGTAATGATGGACAATGTTTAACATCATGTGATTCTGCAACACAATTATCAGCATTTTCTTTTCCTTCATCTTGCATTCTTAACATTTCTACTTGTTTTGTTAGATTCCTAAGAATTTTTGTTTTAAAGTCATCAAACAAATTTCCAAGTTTATCTTGACTTACCAATCTTGATGTTGATTTACCTACTCTTGCTTTTCCTCTTGACATGTGTTTGCACGTTTCACAAATTTCCTCAAATGATAATTCATATACATCACCTCTACTCATGATATTAAGGAGATCAATCCTCTCATCCCTAATTTTTCTAAGCAAGAGGGTTTTTAGTGTGTCGGATCCTAAATGATGTAGTTTTCCCCTCTTAACATTGTACATGAACATCTCTATTAGATCCTCAAGACTCTCATCTTCTCTTTGATTCATTCTAAATATTTCTTCTTTAAGATCATGATTTTTATATTTGTCTAGAAATATCTTTTGCATATCATTCCATGATCTTATTAAATTAGTCCCTAAACTCATGAACCATCTGTTAGCTCTGCTACATACTTTGGCATTTGTTGGGTCAAAGACAGCTTGGCCGTGTTGTTTGTGCTTAAAGAAAGCTCGCATCAGTCACCTACTCCCTTTCACCCCACTGCCTCCGTTTTCTCCTCCTTCATTTCCCTTATACTCCCCTAGCCCCGCTATCTCTTTTTCTCCCAAAACCTCTCCATTCCCCATTTAAACCCTCCTAAATCCAACAAAGTCCATTTTACCTCTGTAGCCCCGCATAAGCCCCTTTTCCTTAAGCCTCGGGCGCTTAACCCACGAACCCGCGCCCATATAACCCTCCACCTTAATCGCGATCGTTGACTTTTTCACCTGCGCGATCAAACCCGCGCCGTTCGATCAACTCCGCCATGATCGGATGGCAGTCACTCCTCCCGATCCCGCGAATTTCCCGTGCATTAACCCGTGGGGAGAGTGGTTTTCCGCCAGTCACATCTGCCACGCGTCATCGCCTGGATGGGATCACGCGGGTTTGTACGATTACCGCCCATCCTCCTAAGGCGGTGCGATAAATATTGCCCACCGCCAAAGCCACCCTCCCCGCTTGCTATCTTATGTGCAGCTTATCCGCCCGATCACCGTCATATCTATCCGCCCAAGATCCGATGGCTCACGATTGTCTACCTCCCGTTTCTACCCGATTCCTTCCGCCAAGATATCTCTACCACCCATGCGCTGGATCCAATGGCTCATGATTTTCTTCCACCTCGCCTCCCGATACTCCTCTCCAAGCATTGTCCGTCGTTCATTTGTGCTATCCAACGGCCGATTTTCTTCGTCCGCCTCTCCCAACTATCCACGTCCATAACCATTCTGTGCTTCTGAAGGACAAAGGTGGCCAGCTACCTATACTCGGCGCAGTTACTCCTCAATGACTGCATTCAACAAAAAGTATGGCCGAGAAGAAAAAGAAATGCCTTGAGCAGTTACAAGCATTTATCAGTCATGGAATGTCTTCTGTACTATACTCCACCTGTTCGAGAAGGACAACAGGATACCAGAGAATGTCAAATTCATTCATTGAAGTAGAAGGTCATAGTAGAGGCCCATTTTAGATAGTTAATGTGGTTGGTAGTCCATTATGACCCCTCCTCGCATAGAATAGCAGAGCATTTTTGTAATAAACCTTCATATATACCCATAAACAAGATGTGATGAGGGTTGATGGTTGTTGCTTTGATGTAAGGTTCAACTTCTGGAGACTGTAACTACTGTGATACTTGCAGCGTCTGGTCTTCACTTTTAGCTAATACAAGCTTCTTTTGCTGTTAATTGCTCACTTTACACTTCTATTCACTTCTACGTTATGCCTCTTATGCATCTGTTCATGTGCTCTTGATTTTTAGCATTAGAGGGGCTATCATCCCACCTCTGTGTTGAAGTCTAGTATGTATCATTGAATGTGTTATGCAGGTTTCTGTTTACTTAGTGTCAAAGAGTTGGCATCCTGTCTGTGCATTAAGAAATAGATTTGCAGACCTCTTTACTGGTTGCAGCCGGCCATCACAAGGTCCTGTGCATCTGCTGGTGTGGTCAGTATTCTCCATGCTCACCTAATCCTTAAACTGTGAGTAATTGGTGGTCTAAAGCCTTGTAGTTTGGGGTTCTTCACCCATGTCTAGAGTTAAGCATAGTAGAAGTGGTTATCTGGCTTGAATATGCATCATTCCTTCCATTCATCCATTTCCAACATTTTGTTGAGTTTGCAATGTTCTCGAGCATTTCTGAGGTACAACCTAGGAGAGTTTCTTGGGGTGATAACACCATCTAAGAGCTATATCCTTCAAAGTTGCCAGAAACAATCTCAATTTTTGAGTTTTTAATAAGTAACCATAAGATCTACAAACAATGTCAAATTCAAAGATAAAGGTTTCCGGATCCTTAGACCTTAGACCATGAAATTTTGGAAGAAAAGAGGGAGGGATGTTCTTCATGTGCACACTACCATCAGTATCTTGAATGGGAAATCCGAGAAGATCTTCATCATTGTCATCGTTGCCATCAATTTCTTCTACATTCTTTGCCATCTTCTTCTTCTACTTGCAAAAGTGAATGGTGATGTGGCTCTTACTGCACCACGTGATCAATTGGGGGGTGGATTGGTGTTGGAGATTTTTTTTGTTGTTGTTGTTATGATTGAATGAAAACACTAATGCAATGCACTTTTCTATTTTTGAAATGAAATATGCCTAATGCAATTTTTTTTTTTTTTTTTTTGCAAAAATTAAAAAGAAATGAATCAACTAGGGAAGAAAACAATGCATACTTTGACACCTCCCCGGCAACAGCGCCAAAAAGTGATGAGCCTCGGTATTGCAACAAGAATGTTGCAACTCCCAAGGCTACCGACTTTAATTATCAACCCGGGGTTCGTACAAATTTAAGAGGTATCGACACTATATGTGCAGCATGCAATGTGTCCTTCCTTTGCTGTCATAATGTAATGGAGTGTATGTACTGAATTCAAATCCTAAACTAATTGAAGAAAATGAAATGTTTGAAATGGAACCTTAACCTATTGCAAAAAAGAAAGTACAAGGAAAGAGAATGAAATCAAATGCTAAAACACACCATTTTCTAACTAACTCCTAAGAGGCTTTGCTTCAAAAGAATGCTAAGTTAACATGTATGCAATCCTACTATCCTAACCATGCAGATTCAAACTGTTAGAGTCGGTCTGGCCAGCCCTCCGTCAGAGATCAAAACTCTTTATGCATTTCATTTTTAGGAGTCCCGCTCCATTCACTCAGCTGCATTCTGCTAGGGGCATGCCATAATCTGACGGAAAAGGTCATGTTATTCATTTCCCCTCATGTCTGGCTCCTGTTGGCTTAGGTCTTTTGTCAATGATCACCAAAGTCCATGACAATCAAGGTCTGGTCCTTTAATGGAAAAAAGTCATTTTCGATCATTAGGTCTAGGGATTAATCAATTTGGTCTTTAAATATGTCCAGTAAAGCCATGCAGGCCAGAGTGGGGCCCTTACAAAGTAATGATTCAGAAGAGTTTCATCGTCATATTGATAAACTTCGACTGTTCTTCAAAACTTTGTTTTGAAGAAAAGTCAAACAGTGCAATTGGTGATAAAATTTTCAAAAAAGTCGTCAGTTGATTTCTTTAGATGCAGGCATGGTTTCCGTGGCCAAATTTCCTGTCGTGCAATCCCTGCAAAGAGTGCCGAAAATTTCATCATTTGAGCTAAAATTTCAAAGGGAAAGTGAAAATCAGTGTTGCTTTAAATCAGTGAAAAAGTGTCAAAACATAACATTAGAAAAATGAGTTTTTGGAGAAGCAAAAATTTAACCCATGGCTCCAAGTCTTTATATACAAGTTTCCACCAAAATCAAAGTCATTGTGCGAATCAAGTGCATAGGGAAACATTGCAAAGTGTTTGAGTGTGCATCGTGCATGTTTGGAGCAAGGTTGGTTGGCTTGTAATTTCTGGGAGGCTGTGGGAGAGAAACTCAGTTCTTCATTGTATATTTTGACAGAGGATTAATGAAAGGCAGCGGCTCTGTTTCATGAGATTCATGTGGTTGTGAGTGTAGAAAATGTGTCTCTTATGTTTCATATGTATTTCGTAATGTTTCACAGTGCATTTCATATTCATTTCCAGTGAAATTTTCTAAGTTAGATAAGGTAGAATTCATTTTTATTGCTCTGCCTGTGGGAAAATTTCATGTTTAGTGTTCTTCTTCTGTTGAAAAGGATTCATGTACTTATGCCCTTTTCACCGTCCTAAGCGATTCCTCCATTCCGCGTTATTTCAAACTAAATTGCTAGACTTTCTGCCTATCTTGCCTCACGAAGTAATCTATGCCTTTGTATTAAATTCTCTGCTCATTGCTGTCCGTTGGTCCCATACCATCCCAGAAACTCAGTCATTCATAAAAAATTGCTTCTTGTATCCATATTTACTTCCTAGCCTAAGATCAATATTTCACTGTTAGTCATCTCAGACCATTCTGTTTACTTATTCGCTGAGTGTGACTCGGAGAGAGCCCTCTCCTATTCTGGTAGGGCTAGCTACCAGACTGAGCGTGGTTTGTGGTTACCCTGAATTTTTCCTTCCTTCAGCCTAAGGTAGATTTAGGTGCTAACACAAACCATCAAATCTTCAACTGCTGTGCATGTAAATGGATAAAATAAATTTGTTTTTCTTTTTGTCTTTTTCATGTGAGAGTGTAAAAGGTAATCTCTTTTGGTGATGTGGAAGGTGGCTTGGAGATGATGGTGAATGGTCAAAAGGCTTGGGAGACAAGTAGGGACGCTTTAATTGCTTCCTAGGGGATTTTTCCTCAATTCGGCCTCAAAACAGGCTTTCCTACAGGATGCTATAGTGATTTCCTATAGGATCCCCTGATTTCGCACAGGATGTACATATTTACAATAATTCATCGAATGACAAAGCAAATCAAATCCAAATTGGATGGGAAAAATTTTGGTATTAACTAGGATTTCTTAGGTCCCCATTCAAAGTGGAATCACTCAAAAAGACCTCTGTTAACCCATGCAAAAAAAAATAAAAAACATTACTAGTCGAAAATCTAGAAATTTGAGAACTAGTGAGCTAGTAAATTTGAAAAATGTATAACAAAATCAAGTGTAAATGAAATGGGTTAATTTTTTTTTATGAACTAGAATGTTTTTTTGATCTAATGCAACTGGACTCAATTCGATTGAAGCTCATTAGAATGCTCGAAAAAATAGCAGAAATTTACTGTTCTTTGCTAAAAAGGAGGTTCAACAATCTAGATTTGGGAATGAGAAGACTAATCCAAGAAACTCAATGATTATTATGAACTTCCAAAGATTTTCCAAGGATGAAATAATGCTTGTGATCCTGCAAAAGAACTTACATCAACCATTTAACTCAATCCTACAACAAGAAATTATTAATCCTAAATGCAGAAATAGAAATACATAAAAACTAGAGATGCATGTGAATAAGCAATGAAAAGAAGGAAAGAAAATGATACAAAAGGGCTCTAAGGCTCCTGGGATGGCCAAGCCCAAGGAAAATGAGAAACCTATGGAGGAGAACAAGATTTAGAAGCTGAACATGACATCAATCTTCATTATTTTCATTAATAAAATTACATCCCTGCAAGAAAATACAATGGAGCTACAAAAATACAAGCTCTATCCACAATAACACTAATCAAAATCTCCCCTCTAGAGGCAAATTCGACTTGGTACTTATACAAAATGATTAAGAATCATTCCCCATGAATGGAGGAAGCTTTCCCCACCCAAATCCCTTGATTAGTGGATCTAGTCCCCAATACTAGGAATTTGCATTAAATGGCAGGGAACACATTCCTAGATTTTCTCAATCATTACCTAGAGGAAAATTCGACTTGTTACTTATAAAAAATGATTAAGAATCATTCCCCATGGATGGAGGAAGCTTTCCCCACCAAAATCCCTTGATTAGTGGATCTGCTCCCTTGATTGGTGGAAAACATTCCTAGATTTTCTCAATCATTGGAGTTCCACAATTTGTGCCATAATTCCATAATATATTGTTGATTTATTATTTATTATTGATCCTCCAGTAGTAGGGAACAAGTCCCTAAATTATATCCTCCTCCAACTCTTCATAATCTGTCCAATATTCTCCTAATATTCCACAAAAATAAATAATATTAGAGACAAATATTCAACTATTCATAAACCTTCCTAATGAATATATTAAATTTAAATATAAATTATCTAATGCAAAAAGAGAGGTTTAATGTGCTGAAGGATGGTCATAGGTCTTAATTTATGTTTTAAATTAGAGGTATGGGCCTTAATTTATGTCTAATTTAGAGGCCCATCAATATGCCCATTTTATGACAACAATTATGTATGGATCTCAGCATGTTTTTACTTGTATTTGAATGGACAATGCATCTATGATCTAATAGATGACAATGCAACAAATGGAATAAGGGAACAATGGTTGATAGAAATTCTCAAATAAGTATGAGATACCTACACTTAACTCTGTTATTTACATCTGTAGATTACATGTCAATGATATGTTTGACGAAATATCTGTCATGGTTAGTAGGGATCCAGTGAAGGTCTTGAATAAGTATTTTCTTTAGTACTTTCATTTACTTGTTACTTTTCTGAATTGAAGATATGGATTAGTTCTAGGTAGTGACCTAGGCTCTGGGCGTGAAAAAGAGGCTCAAATCCCAAACTCACTGACAAAGCATTGACAATTTCGGTCCATAATCGCTGGCAGGTTGGCCTGCGATAGTAACTTTAGGTTGTTGGTCACTCCCTTGCCCATATCATGAGAGCAGCTATGGCCCAAGAGACCTAAAACAACAATGGGACCTAGGGAGAGGCTGTTTGAGTGATTAACTTGTCTTCTAAGGATTTTGTTGATGATGTTGAATGTCTGTATGGTGTGTTTTTGTTGGTTCCACTTTCTTAATGTGACTTAGAAGGTCGAATCATATCATAGTGGCCTCTCATCACATGTTTACCCCGACTGGCTAGTTGCTTGGGTAGATGTGGTAGGAGGGTGTTACAGAGTGGTATCGGAGCGTGGTTTCACTCTCCTTGGGCTGTGTGTTGATCATGCTTTCATGTTGGCTGCATATGTGTTGCTTATGCTTGTATTCCATGTGCTTGTTGCATTTGCATGATGTTGATCATGGTTGTAGTGATGTCACAACATGAAGGTTGAAGGTGTTGTTGTGGAGTATGTATTCATATGTGTATGGTTGATTATGCATTGATTGCATGTTAGTGTTCACATATTATCAAGTGCATGTGATGTGGTTGTTGTTGTCATGCATGAGGTCATGGTTTGTGTAGTTGATATGGACATGCATTGATGACTGGACTCTAGCTAGAATGATGTGTATATGGTTTTGTACTTATTTGTTATATGTTTATATACGGTTGTTATGCATATATGGTCTTGGTTATAGTTATGCATGAATAGTAGGTCAAACATGCATTGTGAAGTCATGGTATGAAATTTAAGTCATCATGGTTCTATTGGCTTATTATGATGCTAATGTGTTGAATGAAGTAAAGAAGGAGATGCAGATCATCAAAATGAAGGGTCATCATTGGATGTTGAGGCGAGAACATGTTGTCATACAGGTTTGTATATTGGGCATGCAGGTATGTATGTTAAGGATTGTTAAATGCATTAGGGTTATATGCATTAGGTTTATGTACATGCATTTGGATGTTATAGTTACATACATGATAGATGATAGTTGATTAGCATAGTCATATGCACATGAGTCAGATAGTCAAGAATAATAATCACATGTGGTTATAAGCATTGCTATTGTTGGTTAGGTTAGATAACTTGATGTTTATGTTATATGATATGTTGTTGATGAGTATGTTATAAGTTAACTTGTTGTTGCTATATGATAGTTATCTTGACGATTAGGTTTTATGTTGCTTATGCGCATGATATTAAGCTTATTGTTGTTATGTGCTATTAACTTGATGATTAGGGTTATTTCATTGAGATATTGATGTTGTAATTTGGATTGGTCATATGCATGATGGTTATGTTCATTGCATTGAATATATTGATGTTATATGTATTGTGTTAACCTGGTTTAACCAATGCAGATGGTTATCGTTACGATATTCAGGTATGAGACGACATATTTGTGATATTGTGTCATACAAATCTATAATGATCATACATATGTGATTGTTATGCATGAACGACAAATTCTTATGAGCTTATGATGTGAACATGTTAGTTACTTACTTCTATGGATATCATGATTTAGGTTTGATTTGATATGTTGTGAAGTTGTATCGTGCTAACCTAGATTGATTGTGCAGACAATATAGTATCTATTGAAATACACTAAGGTATGAGTTCACTTTTGTCGTATATTTGGTGCTTGATTGTTTGATTATGTCATCTATTCGGTGTTCGAATTTTTGGTGTCTATTATGTCGTCTGGTTGATTCATTTAACATGGTATGTTTGCAAGATGGTTGAATGTTTGATGAATTACATAATATGAGTATGTGTTCCAATGATCTTGCTTTTAGATGGTTTTACTAACACAGATGTGTTAAGACAGTTGATAGGTACTTGATGTTGGCATTATGATACAGGTATGATACAGGTGTTGTCCTTGATGGGAACTCACTTAGATGACAGATCATAGTGTAGCAGGTCAATAGCAAAGAATTAATGATCAGAGAGAGGTATATGCAGGTTCACCGTGACAAAGGAGTGTATACACGTGGGGTAGCAAACCAAAAGGAGCGTATAACGTACACACGCACTTTCACAGAAGGAAAGGCATGTACATGTTGGAAAACTAAGTTTTGGTCCGTGGTATTTGGTCCATGGTATTTTGGTATTGGTCCATGGTATTTGGTCCGAGGTATTGACCCTAGGTATTGGGTCCAAGGTATTGGCCCTACGTGGTTTTGGACCATGGTAATGATAGAGGCCTAAACCTATATAAGGAGGAGAAGATCATTAAGCCAGGGTGTGCAAGTGGTTCAATTATTGAATAGCTGATGAAGTGTGAGATTCAGTATGCTGGTTATGGGTTTGTGATGCTTTGCTTGATCTGAACCAAGGATGCACCTATGTGGATGATGATGAATGATGGATCGAGATCATAAGGCTTGGAATGTATTATCATTATGTGGTTTGATCATGGATAGACTAGATCTGAATTAATGACGCATGTTTTATTGTATAAATATTATGATCTAGGTATGACTGATGTCTGGAATAGCTGCAAAGCTATGAGTAAATATTTGCAGATATGTACGCTAGTTGGATTTTGTAAAAGAGTGTATACACGTTGGTTTGGTTCATCAGAGTAGCGTATACATGATGAGATTTGATATTTGAGGTTGCTGTTGGTTCTAGTGTTTTGATGACAGGGTTTCAGTGATTCAAAGATTGATGATGCAGGTGTAATGTAGTGGTGATTGATTTTGAGCTTCAATGTTGTTGATGGGTCCAGTATGAAAATTGGATGAAACGTGGCCTTCAGATTATGGTGTTGTGTTCCAGGAGTATCCAGTCTGAAAATTTATGAAACGTGGTCCCTGGAGGAAGAGAGAAGGTCGTAGCCTTCTGTAGGCCAGCGCTTATGTACTGGTAAACATATCGGTCAGTACAAGAGCTGGGGGGTTGGAGCTCCCTTCTATTAGCAGCTGGAAAATGAGTGAAGGTTGTAGCCTTCAGTAGGCCGGCACCTACGTACTAGTAAATATATCGGCTAGTACAAGAGCCAGGGGGTTGTAGCTCCCTTCCAGTAGTAGCTGGAGAACGAGAGAAGGTTGTAGCCTTCTGCAGGTGGGTGCCTGCGTACTGCTATGAGTTTGTGCCAGTACAAGATTGTAAACAAGTTTTTCTTATATTAAAAGAAGATGGCAATAGGTGGTTTTTGTCTCGCATTGGGTTTCCACCTTATATCATGGTGTTCATGTGTGTGTCTTATGTGTGATGATCTATTCTGTTTTTTCTGCACCTGGTTACTGTTTATATGGTTAATGAAGTTGTAATGCACTAATTAAATATCAACATATGATGAATTAACTGAACCATAAGGTTGCTGGATATACGCTAGTTGCATTAAACACAGTTGTGTGTACATGCAGGTTCCCTTGACTAAAGTAGCATATATAAATCTGATTATAGAAATGAAGAAGTTATTGATTTGTTAATACTGATTCACCCCCCCCTCTCAACATTATTTCCAACACTTGAGTGTAGTAGGAGATAGTTGTAGCATTATGTATAATGACTATGATTTGATTATGAATTATGACATGATTGTTAGTCTTGGTAAAGGTTGATACATATGATTGTCTTGATGTTTGGAACATATGGTTGACATGTGTGCACAGATGTAGGGTAACATGCTTGGTATTAGCATGACAAGGTAATAGGTGATGTGTTTATATAACTAACAGTGGGATGATGTGATAACGCATAATAAGACTCAATTGCAACAAAGTAGAAAGATCAAAGAAAGGAATTGGGAAAGAATTCCTTTGGCTATGTTTGGAAACCCTAATTCCAAAAAAATGAGTTCTTTGTATATAGGGAGCCTTCTTAACCTTGATTTTTGTCTGAAATTATGTCGATATGTGCTATAGTCATGAACACGCACTAGACAAGTATATATTAGCCAGTCTCTAGTTGCAGGTGGATCTGTCAAGGGAATTGGAGTCCCTTGAGAGATGGTGTGGATGTGTTCAGTTGCAAGCAACGTGTTTGGAAATAAAGGTAAGGTAACTACTATGCCATTATGTTTATTTATGAACTGACAATTTTGTGTTTATGGCATTGCATGGCAGAGAGATTGCCATGAAATATTGAAGAAGGCTCGAGTTGAGCTTTCCTTGGGAACCATGGGGATTAAGTCATGGTGCCTGTTGTTAGTCTTGTGATTTTGGGCTTTCGTGATTTGTTGTGCTTGATTTGCGGCTTTGTTTATGTCTAGTGTATGGCCATACCACATTGTTTTTGGAGTCGTGTTTTTATTGGTTTTCATGGTTTCCTTCTTGGTTGTTTCTTTTCTTACCTTTCTATGTTTTAAGTGTCTTGGGGATTGTTTGGGAAAGGAGGAGGTTAATGGAGCTCTGGGAGAGCTGTGTGGTACCCAACAGGTAATGCAAGACACAAATGAAGCTCGGTGCATGAGTAAGTGCAACGGAGAGTAAGTATATGACATTCGGTGGGGTTGGTTGGGTCCATTGTGGTAAATGGATGGTGGCAGTAAAAACATGAGAAAGGTAACCAGAAAATGTAAAGTAAATGGATATGAGGTGTCATATGCCTTGACTATGTTGGGAATTGTTGTTCTCAATGTCGTGTAATTTGTGCACAAATAAGGAATTTCTCTTAACCTGGACCTTATCTTATTTGGTATTTATGTTGTAATCATGATTATGATGATAATATATATGTATACATGTAGGTGTGTATGTATGTCATGTTTGACAAGGTCATCATGGATCATGATTATTAACACTAACATTTATGTGTATGGTGTTTTCTAACAAGATGATGATTGTTTTATGCTAATGATTATATATGTATGTATGTATTTATTTATTTATGTCGTTGTTTGATAGGGTTGTCAGGGATTGTCCTTGTGGCAGAACAATTGCTTATGCAGGTGAATGGCATGAAGAAGTTCCTGGCTATGAGGAATCAAGTGGGAAGAGTAGTCATTACAAATATATGAGGTTAGTATCATGTGAATATGAATTTATATTATATGCTTGTATTATGCATATGCTTATATTATGGACAGGTTATACCGAGGGATCCATCAACAAAGTGGAAGTAGTGTGGTCTGTGACATGCTGGGACAAGCATGGATAAGATATTGGAAGCAAGGTTGGTTCATAAAGAGTCATTGTGGTTTCAGATGTGTGGTACGACTGTTGTGCATATGTCGTATATGTTGTACTTGTTGCACCTGTGATGTTGTGTGCATGTGGTGTGGTTTATATTTAGTGTGCATACATATTGATTATGTAATGTTGTGTGCATGATGTAGTACAAATAGTGTTGTATGAATGTTGGATATTTAGTGCTAGGTATAGATGGTGCTATGTACATGTTGGAAATGCAGTGCTATATACAAATGGTGTTGTGTGCATGTTCTACATGTGGTGTTATGCACATATGGTGTGGTGTGCATGATTGTAAGTGGTGTTGTGTGCATGCAATGTTGTGTACATGTTGTACAAGTGTCGTTGTGTGCAGGTGGTGTTGTGTACATGTCATGCATGTGGCGCTGTGTACATGTCATGCATGTGGTGCTGTGTACATGTGGTGTCACATACATGTCGTGCACATGGTACTGTGTATATGTGGTATTGTGTACATGTTGTACAATCGTGCAATGTACATATGGTGTTGTGTATACGTTGTGCAGGTGGTACTGTGTACATGTGATGTTGTGCACACGTTGTGCAGGTGGTGCTTGGTACACGTGGTACTGTTGTATGTGTGGGATTGAGTGCATGTCGTACATGTTGTGTTGTGGGCATGCGGTACTATGTATGTGCATTGTCTAGTCATGGTATCGTGACATATGCATTCATTGTGTTGCACTCTAGACATGTATTTGTGTTATGTTGTACATCAGCTGTAGGTGGATGTATTGTGTCATACACCGAATGTAGGTGTATGTATTATTTGTGTTGTACACTAGGTGTAGGTGTATGAGTTGTGTTGTACATCGATTATAGGTGTATGAGTTGTGTTGTATATTAGGTGTACATATATGCATTTTGTGGTGTCACATGTTGTGTGCGGATGAATGTCTTTTGATGTACCTTGTGCACGTATACGTACGTACACTAGGTGTAGGTGTATGTGTTGTATGTCAGGTATAGGTGCATGCATTGCATGGTGTTGTATGGAATGTGTGGTTGTATGTGTGTGATGCACACTATGCGTATGTGCACCTGGTGGAAGAGAAGGCATTGGGTGTTTTTTGGGTGTGGCAACCGATCTAGTGTGTGTACAAAAGAACAAAGGCCAAAGTAAGGATTGATGAAGGATAAGTATCGGTATTGTATTTTAGTTTTACTGTGCATATGATTTATGACTTGGTCTATGGTGATTACACATGATCTATGCTTTTGGTTTATGATGGTTACATGTGATTTACAATTTTGATCTATGATGATTATGTTTTGAGCTAACCTAATGTGATGTTTTTATAAATGATGCTAGTTTGACTTTTCATGACAGGAAGTAAACAGGATTGCAAGTGTACCTTATTGATGAGCTACCAATGAGATATGATTTGAAGTTATTTCAATTTATTTTGAATCTAATGAAAGCTATGTAATTGGTATAGGAAGCACATAAATGCTTGGTTGGGTGGTTAAAATCAACTGTGATAATCAGCAGCAGCAGTGAAAAGAATTGGAATATGCAACAGTATGTTGGTAAAGCACTTCAGGAATAGGGCCATTGTGGGACACTAGCACCCGATTGTGTCCATTGATTGCCATGTGCATGTTATGACTGATATGATGATTTGAGGCAAGGATATGCCTTGGTTTTTATATCTTTCGATGTGAGGAAGCCTTGCCAAGGGATGGACTTCTCGAGATGGAGGTGCCAGCAGAACTTGGAAGTTGAGTGACTGAACAGAAGGGTTGACCAGATTGCTCGAGGGACTATGAAGCAGAGAAGGGAAGACCGTGGATGGATTTGTTTTGGTCATGAGCATTGCCAAATGGAATCAGATGCACATTTGGAGTGAGCCCTAGAACAATGACTTAGTAACTATTCATTGAGAAGACAAGTGGTGCAAGATTATAGCAATGGACATTGGATGCAGATTTGACTTGGAGTGGATTCTGAACTTCCTGGGAAGGAGTTTAATCCTAAGATTTCTTTGAGGGTGGAGGTATGAGCCTTTGAATTCCCTTGTTGATTGATACGAGCATCATGTCCTCTTATTTGTTGGTTGAGAAAATCTATATATGTGTATATTATTGTAAATATTGTATCAATCTAGTTTATAAAGCTCCATAGACAGTATGGTTATTTGTTGGTTGAAGCAAATGTGTATGTTTATATGTGGTTATTGTAAATACTACAATGAACTATGTTATAAAGCTCCAATAAATGGTATGATTGTCATGTTTCAACAGTGGTCATTGTAAATATTGCAACGAGCTATGTTATAAAGCTCTATGGGAAGCATGTTTTGTTTTCAGTGGTCTTGTTAGTTATAGGTGTCATTGAACACCGAGGACAGTGTTCCCCCAAGGGGGAGGGTTCTGTCACAACCCTGGTTAAAAATCCATGTAAAAATATATAAGGCCATGGTGATGGGACACATATTCCAAGATGAATGGTGGGTAGGACATCCTAGTGGGTGTTCATTTGGTTGTTTATGGCCAAGGAAACTGGAAAAGGCAATGGCTAAGGCATTAAAGAGGCAAAAAGGTATTTTGGCACATTTATTTATGAAAATAATGGAAATTAGGAGAAAAGGAAGGTGAAAGGTCACAGGTTGCATGTCAGGAGGAAATTGAAGGAAAATAATAGAAAATGAGGAAAGTAGAGTTCTCATTAATAAAAAGGCTTCTGAGGATCAGTTGGCGGGCTCTTGGCTAAGACTTGATCAGTTCAATATTGGAGCTCTCTCATTTTTCTCTCTCTCATACTCTTGGATACTTAGAGTTTTCTTGGAGCACTCTTAGAGGGTGTAGCATACTTAGATTATTGGAGAAAAAGGCAAAGGAAGAGAAGGAAAGCGCAAGAAGGCATGAGCATTAGCAGCTACATCAGATTTTCTTGCAGGTACCGAATTGCATGTATGATTTCTTCATTAGTTTGTAGATGCATGGCATATGCATGTGGATTCTTGGTCATGATTTGTCATTGGAATGGAGGATTGCCTAGATTGACAGTGGATTGCCTAGCCTTGCCATTTCTTGGATAGCCATGGTGATTGTGGGTTTATTTTCATTGTTTTGTTTTGGTTAGTTATCATGTTTCCTTAGCTTGGGTTGAGTTATTAGTTCTTGGAGCCTTGGTTGGACAAATGCTCTGGAGCCTTGTAACAACTTGGATTGAGTTACTAGTCCTGGAGCCTTGGTTGGACAAACTCTTTGGAGCCTGACGACAACTATGGGTTGATTTACTAGTCTTGGAGCCTTGGTTGGAACAAAAACTCTGGAGCCCTGGATAGCTAGGATGGAGACCGATTTGGTGATGGCTTTTGGTGATGTTTGACCGTGAGGTGGAATCACTATTTGATGGGTTGAGGTGGATGGCCTCTGGAAGCCTTGGATGAGTTTTGATTGATGTGTTCTATGAGACCTGACATTCATGCTTGGAATATGGAACGGGGTGAATGGATGAAGAGATATTTGGCTCAGCCATTCTACGGTCGGGTGGAACATGGTAGTCCCATCTTCAGTTGGTTCATTACATTCATTAATGAGAAATCCTTTCCATTTATTTTCATGTGTAAAGGTACTAATGTATTTATGGATTTGATGGTTGATATGTTTATTGTGTTTCTATTCCTATTATGTTGGTTATATGCCCATTTTATGATAACAGTTATGTATGACTCTTGGCATGTTTTTACTTGTATGTGAATGGATAATGTGTCTATGATCTAGAGGATGATAATGCAACAAATGTCATAAGGGAACAATGGTTCATATTGATTCTCAAATAAGTATGAGATCCCTACACTTAAATCTATTATTTACACCCATAGATTACATGTCGATGATATGTTTGACGAATTGCGTGTCATGGCTAGTAGTGAGAAACTATGGCCCAAAAGACCTAAAACAAAAGTGGGACCCAGGGAGAGGCTGTCTAAGTGGTCGAATTATATTCTGAGGGTTATGTTCATGATGTTGAATGTCTGTATGGTGTGTTTCCATCGGTTCCACTTCCTTAATGTGAGTTAGGAGGTTGAATCATATCATAGTGGCATCTTGTCGCATGTTTACCCCATTTGGCCAATTGCTTGGGTAGATGTGGGAGGAAGGTGTTACAATTAATATGCATACATTTTTATAATACACAACCATGATCTTGTTAAGATGGTGTATGTTATGTTTATAAATCTTATGACTTTTAGGTGAAGGGACAAAAATATTTGATTCGAAAAGGCTTTTTACATCGTACATTTTGTAGAATTTACAAATTCTTTGTTATATTAAATATTTTTGCAATTATAATATGCAATTTTTGTAGGTTTTATTTTGAGTGTTAGTTATTAATTGGTTAACATGTTTACTAAACGCAAATATATCGAAATCAAATCTTATTTGAACAATTCTATAGACTTTATCTATGAGTCAATTACAAGTGAGACTTATCATGTTTACAAAACACAAATTTGTTTGAGTCAAAGCTTATTTGGACAACTCCATAGACTTTAGTTGTAAGTTAATTAATAGTGTAATTTATCTAGGTGAAAACAAGTCAGTTTCTAGATAAGTTACAAGTTAGTTGCTAATTTAACCTATTTTTGTGTCCTTTTAGAGCTTTCACTACCAAAAATTTCCTTAGATTCTCTTTGTTTACCCAACCCAATCCTATTTTCCCTACAAAATTCTACTCAACAAATAGGTTTTGATTAATTTTCACTTCACATTTCCTCTTAACTCATGCTCTTCGAAATTTTGACCACCTCTAAATGGCTACAAATTTTTCTTCTCATAACTGCTCAATATATGATTCTTCTTGATATGTATCACCTCCCTCCTTTACAAAATTATTATTAATATGTTGTTAATGATGTTAAATTTCTTAATATGATATGATGATACTCAATAGATATGAGAGATGTTATAATGTTTAAGTTTTCTTAAACAATGAAAAAAAGTGCTCCATTACTATAACAACAAATCTTTCCATTTCCTATAGCTTATATACATATTTTGAATCTCTTTCCATGATCATATTTGAGCAACCTAGAGTAAAAATAATTTTTCAACAATGTCATCCATTAATAAATTATTTAGACGCCGTCTTAATCCATCAAAAAAGTTATTGAATGCTTTTCTATCTAGACTTTGGATGTCATCATCAACTCCTACCTTCCCGAATTTAGAAGCTCTACTAATCTACATGTATATTTAAAAATTGTTGTGAAAATAACAGATATAATAGTGCATATTAAAAAAAAGATAACAACACAAAAGTTCTGGAAAACATTTCCATATTCTATTATGAGAGAGAGGTCATCTTTTGTAATCATGACCCCTTGATATTAACTTAATTACAAACAATTTTGTTTTGGAAACATTATTTCTTTCCTTTTTAATGTTGCCCAACTAAAATTCATGGAAAAAAGTAAATACATATTTTAGAAACATCAAATATATTTATTGGATGTTTCTTTGTTCAATATGAGTTGCCTTAGCCTTTCTTAGTTACCTCATTCTTCCTTGTTTAGAACCAACAACATCCCTTGCTTCTTCCACCACTTCCATTCTGACAATTTTGTTACTTTCGTCTCATCCGCTTTTTTTTTTTTTTTAAGGAGGGAACAAGGAAGTAGTAGGGGAAGAAGAATTGAAATAATTGGAAGGAGAGAAATTGTGAATTGGGTTCGCTAAGGGCTTGTAAAGGATGGATAATCAATATATCTTTTCACCTAATCAGAATTGAAATTGAAACTGTAAAATGTGGAGCAGTCATATTTATGGAGCTTAAGTTATGGGGAAAAGCATCTAGGGATATCCATATTTGGTGGAGTATAATGTTTGTCATGGTGTTTTGCATTAGAAAATAAACTTACCAGGAATAAGTTTAGTAATATATTTATTCATAGCATTCTCTGTGTGTTACAAATCCATTACAAAATCATATTTTCTAGAAATGGAATATAAATAAATTAAAGTTGGAGACAAGATTAACATTTGCTTGATATTTACTAGGAGAAAAGATTAAAATTCAGACTCTAAAGTTGAAAGCAATTGATAATTGAGCAAAACTCTTGATTCTTAAGTGCATTACACTTTTGAATGGATAACATTAACATTGGATAAGTAGTTGTTTGATAATAGGTCTTTTTACTCTTCAATCAATTTGTTTAGTCCATTCTTAAGAAAGTTAACTCATTCTTAAGATTGGCTCCCTGTTAACTATATTTGGATGGACTCAAACTCATAAACAAGAAGTAAAAAAATAATTTACTATATAATGGATTTAACTCTAGGCTCCATGGCATTAGATATAAACAATAAAATTAAAAAAATGCATTAAAAAAACTTAAATTTAATATATCACTTATTATTTGCTTGATTATGGAAACCAAAATATAACTTCTTCAATTTAAAAATCATATCATTGTCTCCTTACACCTTTTGCGATAATTGCTAGTAAATAATATTCATACCATTTTCATTTAAAATCATTATCCACAACGTCGACTTTGAACATCGTGAATTATAAATGATTGTTTCTTCCGTTGTGAGCAAAACTTTTCATGATCAAGTATCTAACCCTACGGGATGAGTACGATAAACATTTATGTTTCACGATAAAAATAGAAACAATTCCTTAAAAATAGTATAGTCGACGATATAATTTTGACGGATGATTTTTTTTTCCAACCATTCATGATTTTAATTAGTTGAGTCAGAGTTTTAGACTATTAGGGACTAGTGATCAAATTTGAAGGGCTGACCTTAATTTTATTTGGAAAGGCATATATTTATCTAACCCTTCAAAGATGAAAAGTTATAAAAAAAAGTGTATTTCTATTAACAAGTGTATATTAAATAAACTCCTTATAAAAAAAATGCCAAAATGAAATGGTGCCCTTCTAAATCTTTAAAATTTAAAAAGTGGCTACATTAAAACACTATAAAATCTCAATATAATTTAGTAAATAGACAAACATTTTTCTCAAATTCTATTAAAAAAGGTAAACATATGTTTCTTCTATTCATTAGATAATATTCAAAATTATTTGAATTTACATCATTGAAAATATAAATCTATTTGCACAATGGAAAATATTTTTAGTTTTCATTTGTTTCTAATTTATACTATCTAATTTGTTCAACTTGAAACAATTTAAAGCAACCCAAAAAAACAAATATATACCTTCAACAACCAAGGGAATTGAACTTTTCTCTTAACATTGCTCAATCAAAGAACACTATCAATAGACTTTCATCTCCATTAAAAACTTCAAGCTCTATAGATTCAAAAATTTATGTAATTAAAAGGAAATTTTTATATATCTAATAGGGAAATATTGTAATTTTTTTGTTTAAGAATGGTTTTCAAATTTGGTCTTTACAATGAATTCAAGTTTGGTTGATGTCTTTTTCTAATAATGCAGTTTCTTTTCATTGATGTCTTTTTCTAATAATATGGTTTCTTTTCATTAACAATGTCTTTTAATTTTTCTATGATTTCAACATCTCCTTAAAAACCCTTCATAGTAGCAGCTACATGGACACCCACATGCACAACTTATTTCCTAGATGTCGAATGGAGAGAATGAAGCAGGAGACACAATAGTAGTTGTATGGATAGCTATTGGCATTCTATATATTTTTGGAAGACCAACCACAAAAAGAAAATTAAGTTGTAACCGTGTAGGTAAGGGAGACACAATAGTAGTTGTATGGATAGCTATTGGCATTCTATATGTTTTCGGAAGACCAACCGAAAAAAGAAAATTAAGTTGTAGCCTTGTAGGCAGACCAATCTTTGGTTGTGTGGTTATTAATAGAGCCCTAGAGTTTCATTTTAACACTTCTCCCCGGTTCAAAACTCTACATAATTTTATGGGAAGCACACTTATTATTTTTCAATTTTTTTTATAGCGTTAATTTGTATGTTTTTAAAAACTAGAGATTTAATAAAGAAAAAGGCTTTTTAAGGTAAGAGGAGAAATACAGGGTTTTAAATAAAGTTTGATTTTACAAATGCTAGGCTTAATAGTAGGTTTGATTACAGTAAGTTCAAATGGCAGCAATGCTAGGCCTTTGTAAGCATTATGGTTGTCACTCACAGAATTATCTAAATAAATATGGTAGTAATTATTTACAAGAATATGAAAAACCTTCGAATCACTAAGCGTAGTTACCACCACTAATGGGGTAATCTCATCATTGAACAATCTTGTCTTAATGGTTGTCAAAATTAAGCAATCTTGTCTGAATGGTTGGTTGACAAGAAAGAAAGAAAAATTTGCAAATTAGGAAAGAAAATAAAGATACAACGGAAAATGTGGTTATGATATAAAAATATCAATATTATCATTTTAATCTATTTTTAAACACGATAAAATTACATCTTTAACTAATTCATTTCACTAATTTATTTCATTTATTACTATAAAATGAAAAATTATTCATTTATTACTATAAAATGATAATGTATTCATTTATTATCCCACAGGGCTTTGGATTGACGGTGAATGGGTGCATTGTTAAGGCACTCCTTGGGATAGGTCACTGGTTCAAATCCCTTGTGGGTGCTTACTTACCAAAAAAAAGATAATGTATTCATTTATTACTATAAAATAAGAATTTAAAGTAATAAAGAGATTACTCTATTTATATACTGATGTTCGCTAAAAATAAACCCTAAAGAAAGAACCCTATTGGTCTTATTATGCTATCTCAAGATTTCTATGTCGAACATCAGAGTTTCAAAGTAATGATGTCTTCCTCGACAATGTAAGGAACCCTATCGGCCTTATTATACTATCTCAAGATATCTATGTGGAACATCAAAGTAATGTCATGAATATGTCCTCGTAAAGGTAGGATGGAAGATGTTTTCATAGCAGTAGGATGATCAGTGCTTGAATATATTCGGCATGAGCAGTACTCGAATATATTCAGCATCCTTGAAGATGTAGTAGATGGTAGTAGTTATTTACAAGATTAAAAATAAGGTTTGTGAATCAGTAAGCATAGTTATCACCATTTAATGGGGTAATCTTATAATTGAACAATCTTGTGTTAATAGTGGGTTGACAAGAAAGAATAAAATTTTACAAATTAAGGAAGGAAAATGGAGATGCCACAAAAAATGTAGAATGTGATTATGATGTAAAAATGTCAATACTGCTACTTTAATCTATTTTTAAGCACTGGACAAATATGAAAAATATCGTTTCAAATGCTGAACTGCATACCTATTGAAGGCCACTGATTAGGACTGTGAAATTTCTTTCCTTTATCAACGCGTCAGAAGCTTCATAACTCCCCTTCCAATCCCCTAGAAAAACCAATATATGAAAAAATACGAAGTGAAATACTTCAATGGATTGATTTTTTAGAGTTAAGCAGAGCAAGATGTAATTACAAACACAAGTAAATATGAGGAGACACAAATCCACATCAAACCTTCGGGTTGAATGGAAATGCTAAAAGATTCTGCTTGATATAGAGTGTAACCTTGATGGTTCTCATTTCGCAGCAATTTCATCGTTTCCTCCTCAGGAAGGGGAAAAAGCTGTCGACTTTGCTCAAAGACTTAGTCCAAAAAATCTTCATCGATGACATTCTAGAGTCTACACATGACTATATAAAGATCAATCAACCATTCCATACATAGTAATTATAAAGATCAATAAACCATTCCATGCATAATAATTTTAATCGGTTCCACCTAAATCAATGAACTGAATGAAAAGGCAGGGAAATGAAAGTTGAAAATTAAAACTGAGAGTTAAAAATACCGTGTGAACTTGTGCTGCACTTTCCATAAGGTTGGGATTGGAAAAATAAATGCATGCAAGATTCACAGGCTCAGAATAATCTACCTCTGTCATGGTTAATTTTGTCTTTTGTCATTTGTTTCTTCTAAATCTCTGATACCTAAGATATGGCTTGTTTACGGATACCAATACATATCTACTTCTCCTCTGCTGTCAATGAATGCGTAAAAGAAACCTTTGTTATCAACGAATGCGAACATAAACCTCATATCATGACTGCTAACTCTATCAGTGTTGCCATTAGGACTGATGTCCTGGGAATCAATGAACAACCTCCATTACGTCCCATTGCACTTTTTTGAGTGTTGCCAGAACCTCCTGCAGACTTTAGAGTGTTACATTAGTCATAGAACTAGAATTTTTTGAAATGTCCTACGGACAGGCAACCCTTCATAAGACATTTTATAATATTTTTTAAATTTTTTAAAAAAAGGTGTAAAAATCAAAATTTAAATTTCTTTTGACTGATAAATTTCGCTAAGCACTTCCCTGACGTGCTAGAGGGCTTTAGAAGATCTGTAACATGTTCAAATTTGAACACTGTTAGGGACATGTAGAGATTGTGATTTTTGAAAGTCATATATGTTTTAAAGGTTTTTAAGTTTATATTTTATTTAATTTAGTAAAAAATATTTGGATCAATCCAAAAAAATTAAGAATATTTGGGGATGCTAAATAATATGCAATCAAAAATTCAATTAAAACAACTAAAGTAAAAATTTAATGATTTTTTTTTTACCAATTTCTAACCATAATCTCCTCAACCACAGTTAACAACCCAGTTTGGAATTGTTTACGAAACATTTCATCCTGTGTTTCATCCATTTCACACGTGGAGAATCTTTTAATGTTTTGAATTGCTTTGAGATACATTTATTATATTTTAAATTCAAATAATTAAAATACGTTTATTATATTGTTTTTTCCACTTGAGAAATTAAAATACTTTGATTATATTCTTAGTTACATATGAATAAGGGGTAGAGTATTTTATTAGGTATCGGTAAATTTATTATATTTTTTTTTTCAACTGGTTAAGTATTTTAAAAATTAAAAATATGTGTTTGTATAAATAAGTGATTGTTATTCTTATCTCTATAGGTATATTTATTTTAGAATACCATTTATATAATTTTAATTTTTTAATAAATAAATGGACAAAATTTAATTTTAAAAAAATATTTTTTTATTGTACACCGTATTTAACATTCTTAATTGTGAGCTAACATTTATTGCTTTGAATGTTTGATTGCGTGTTTTACATGTTCTAATTACACAACCAATTTCTTGCTTTATAGGATATATTGTATTACTAGAAAATCTCAATATAAATTTGATTTAATTACATAGTTGATTGCTGGCAAATTGAGTTGGATGTTTGTGAGAGAATCCGGTCGAAAAACAAAACAGATTTAGTATATTGACATTAATGTCAAATACATATTTCTTATGAGAAATCTAAAATAAGATGCAGCGTACACACGATTCATCCAATCATTATGAAGATGAAAATGCAATGACTCTAAGTAGAACATATGAAAATACATTTCTTTCAAATTTATAATTCGCCTTGGCCTTTCTTCAACCAGTTTTGACACATGCCATGATATTAGTTTTCAATTTGACTTATTTTTTCAACAAATATATTAATTTGCATGAAATTATATCTCTCTAAAGTAATTGATCTGTAAAGCTTCACAGCTCAACGCTTTTGTTGAATGTGCAATCATATTCCACGGGTTTTAATTGATCCATAGGATTTATAATATTAGGGTTTAACATGTAGAATTTAGATATAAAAAGTAATAGTAATTGATTCAAGTGCATCTAACCTAGGTCAATCGTTTACTAGAGGAGTTAGTTTGCAAAGTGGGGATTTAATTATTTATTGTATTTTTCTATAGTTTTTAAGAGCGAATGAAGATTATTGTAAATAGGAGAAGATTAGAGAGTATTGTGGAAAGTTTGAGAGGATTATGGATTAGTTAGCTCTTATTTAAGGAATCTAGGGATAAAATATTAGATGAGAGATGTTAAGGATCATGAGAGATATCTTGAGAGTTTGTTGAGGCTCTAGAACCTATTTTGGTTCAGATCCATTTGTATAAATTGAGGTGAGCCTATGAGACATGTATGATGTAGAAGTGTGTAAGTAGTGTGAGAGTGAAGTATGAGTAGTTCTCTTGTAATTATTTTGTTTTATTAATTAATCATTCTCAGTTTATGTGTATACCTATTGTGTCATTTTCAGTGGTGTTATGAGCTAATGTTAATGAGTGCAAACCTATGGTTATTTCACATGCATTAGTAATGCCAAAAAAAAGAGGTTTTAAAACTTGGAAGCTAATGTTAATGAGTTCAGACCTATGGTTATTTGCCCTGTGTCAGTAATGCCAAAAAAAATAGGTTTTAAAACTTGAAATCGGACTACCTAATTCTGTAATGTTTTCTCCTAATATTAATAAAGTCTATTTGTTCCAAATTCAACTTCATAATTTTAATTACATTCTTATATACAATATACAACACTTTTAGAAATAAATATATAGGATTCATACAAATGTTATTTAAAATAGTAATGAAATATTATTATATATATTTTAATGTATATCAACTAGTACATCAATATATAATTCAAATTGTGTAAATTCAATATTCTCACACTAAAATTTATTGATGTACAACATAACCATGGCCTATGGAGTATTATGATAAAAAATAGAAATCTCATATCTATTCTATTGTATACCAACCAGTACATCAATATATAATTCAAGTTGTGTAAATTTAATATTCTCACACTAAAATTGATTGATGTACAATACAACCATGGCCTCACACACTTATTTTAAAGAGTTAAATGGATTATGACTTTTTTTAACAGAGTAGGAATTTGTTGACCTATTTTAAAATTATATATTAGCATAATTCTATAATGACATCTATCTGTGATCAAAAGAGTTTTACCACATATCTTGAGTGCTTTTACTCTCAACAGTGAGATGTCAAAATTGTGATGGTAAATCATTCAAAATGGTAATTAATTTAATTTTATGGGCATACTACCTTCATTTTCTCAACGTCACACATTGTTTTGTATTGCTCTCCAAAGAATTTGCATGTAGATCAGCTGGTTGAGATAGATTATTCTCAATTAGCATAATATCTCTGCTTTTTTTTGGACTATTAAATATATATAACTATGATGCAATTGAATCCCAGCTGTGTTGAAAAATATTGCGTGAAAATTGATATTGGACAAACGAACGCCAACCCGAGAACATAAATCTCATGACATATTTTGATATTTTCCATGGTCATAACTCAATGAACATAATCATATAATCTATCGTATTTATCACACCTTAATTATAGTGTAATGCAATCGTTCATGCTCTTGTAGTATGTTATCAAATTTTGTATGCTCGAAGTTATATATTTAGTGTCTACATGTTAATTAATTAATTTCCTTAAACTCACCCTTGAAGTGTTGGTGGAAGAAAATGTCAAGATAGATGGGTGATCTCCGAAGAAAATTCAAGAAAGATTAGGTGAGCTATTACGATTTGCTTACAATAATACTGTCGATCTGACGTGTATCAATGACTTTGCAAATGATTGAAAACCAGAGAGAGTAATGTTTTTCCTTATAGTTGTCAATCAAGTGTCAAATTCATTCAATGAGCTAGACTTTGACTAACTAAGATATAACACGTGTAATCGCTGAAATCAAGTGTCAAATTTATTTAATGAGCCAAACTTAAACTTCGACTTTCTCCTTGTCTAAAATTTCATTATTTTTTTTTCAATTTTTTTGAGAGAATTTGGTGAAATAATTTTGGTATTTTTTTTCCAAATATAATTTTTAATATATAAATTGATTTAAATTACTTAAAAATTTCTATAATCATTTTAATTGAGGAGTCTTCACAAGCTTTTAGCTTCTGTTTGGCTAAGAGCTCGTCTTCCTCGGACGTAAGGAAACAGGTTAACGGCCCAAGACCCAGAGGCATCTGGCAGGAGTGAAAGCCTGCTCCCTTACAGACCACCAGCGGGTTATTACAGGTGGCGTGGTTTTCCTTGATAACAGTGATGAGTCAAACCGACATTCGCGGATAGCAACCAAAGATGGTTGTCCTCACTGTTGGTTTGACACCTGAGTTTGATAGGTTTTGCCACCTTCGAAGAGAAAAAAAAGAAAAAAATAAAAAATAAAAATAAAAATAAAAAATTGTGATTCCAACAAATATCTACCAAATTTAAAATAATATTAACAAAAAAATATGTCAAATACCATTTAAATGGTAGAAGAAGTAAATTGTCTCAAGATACTAATGGTGTTGCTACATGGTAATAGATATGTAACGAATAATAAAACTCAACAATCAAGCAGTTATACACCACTACCCACACTTATCATTTAACCAGGGACGAATTAAAAGATGAGAGGATTTGGTGGTCTGTGCTCATTAGGATTTATAATATATAGGTTTTATAATATTAAGATAAATAGTAGGGTTTAATATACAAGGTTTATAATAATACGGTTTAATATTGGAGTTTATAATATTGGATTTGTAATATAGGGTTTATTATGGTTTAATATTAGGGTTTATAATATAGCGCTTATAATATTAAAGTTTAATATATAAGATTTATAATATTAGGGTTTGGAAAATCACTCTTAATATTGATAGATATTTAATATTTAATATATTATTAATATTTAATTATGACATTAATATAATATTAAAACATATAACATGACCAACACATTAATATTTAATAACGTTACTATAGTATTTAAATAACATTAATAAGATTTTAAGATAAAATTAATGACACATTAATAATATATTAATTTACACATTGATATTATTTTAGCTATAAACTAATCTATATAGGAACACATGTTAAGTATGGTTGACTATTGTTGACATGGATAACTATAGTCAGCAATACTCAACAAGACTACGATGGTGAACCATACTTACTACAAGTATCATGACATATTTGTAGGTGACCTATAATGAACCATGGTGAACTATATTGAAACATATTGGATGACCACGGTTGACCATGGAGGCCTATAGTGCATGTTCAAGGTTAACCATATTTAAGCTATGGTTTACTATAAACAACCATCACTGCAATGGTAACCATAGTCAATTCATGGTCAACCATAGATAAAGCATAGTAAAATCATGGTCAACTATATAAAAGCCATAGCCAAAATATGGCCAACGATAATCAAAACATATTCAAACCATGGTTAGTTATAGTCAATCGTATTCAACTATGGTTGAACATAGGAAAACCATGGTTAAATGATGGTCAACCATAGTCAAACCATATTCAACCATAGTCAGTCAAGGTCAATCATAGTCAAATGATGGTCAATCATAGCCATACAATTTTTAACCATAGTCAAAACATAGTTAGTTATGTTTAAACTTTGATGAACATGGACAACTATAGTCAATTGTAGTCAACCATAGTTAAACAATTGTTAAACATAGTCAAAACATAGCCAATGATGTTTAAAATTGGTGAACATAGAAAACCATAGTTAACCATGGTTAGTCACTATCAAGATTTAAAAATGTTTAATAATATCAAGATTAATATTAATAAACTTTACTGATGATAATTATAATAATAATAATAATAATTTATTATTATTATTATTATTATTATGTTCGAATGGTTTTGAAATGTATCCAACATTGCAATGTGACAAACATTGTCACAATATTGCATTACAATACAGTTTATCCAATGTCATAATGCAATATTACAAATTAGTCAACCATATTTACTAATATGGTCGACTATGTTTGACTATGTTTGAGAGTCAACACTCTTCAACTTAGAAAAAAAAAATCGCCTATTATTATTATTGATAAATATTAAGAGTCAAACATAATCAACTACATTAGTCAAGCATAGTCAAAGAAAGTCAATCTTTAGAATTAATATTTAAATAGTTGACCATAATCTTCAAATTTGGTCAAACAAAATCTCCTATTAATATTATTGATTAATATTCTTAATCAAACATGTGGTGACATTGGAACGGTACAAAAATCTATCTAGCATTGCATTGTGACAAACATTGCTGCAATGTAGCAGTCATTGCCGCAATCTTATATTACTTTGCAATTTATCCAATGGCAGATTGTGATAATAAAAAATTAGTCAACCACATTTACTAATGTAATGTGGTTGACTATCTTCGACTATGTTTATTGACTATGCTTGACAATTAACACTCTTCAACTTCAGTCAAACTTAATTGCCTATTATTATTATTGATTAATATTAATAGTGAAACATAGTCAATCTCATTAGTCAACAAAGTCAAACAAATTCAATGTTTATAGTCATTGTTTAAATTGTTGACCATGATCAAACTTTGTCACAATGTTACATTACAATGCAATTTATCTAATGTCACATTTCGACATTACAAAATTAGCCAACCAAATATACTAATGTGGTTGGCTACATTCGATTATGTCTAACAGTCAACACTCTTCAACCTTGGTTAAACATAATCAACTATTAGTATTATTGATTAATATTAATAATCATATAGTCAACTACATTAGATAAACAAAGTCACTCTCTATAGTCAATGTTTAAATAGTTGACCATGATGAAACTTGGTTAACCATATGTTTACCATATTTAACAATAATTAAGATCATTCACCATATTTAACATTTAGATTTATAATATTTGTGTTTATAAAATTGGGTTTATAATATTAAGGTTTTTAATATTAGGGTTATAATATTGGTTTTAATATTAGGGTTTATAATATTAGATTTATAATATAGTGTTTAATATATAATGTTTATAACATTTGTGTTTAATATTAGGGTTTCATATATAGGGTTTTAATGTTAATTGAAACTTACTCACTCACTTGAGTACTTAACTTATGCTTACTTATATTAAAACACAATATTAAAACCCTAATATTAAAACCCAATATTTTAAACCTAATTATCACTTATATAATTATTGTAATTATATAATAGTTAATCTTAATATTAATATTAAATTCCTACCATACACCTAATAATCATTAATATAGTTGATATATACCTATCGACATATATCAACCATATTTAGTAATATAGCTGCACATATATTGATGTATATCAACGTGGTTGTGCTAGTAATATAAATAAGAAATTTAATATTTTAATTGGGTAGAGCATTTTAAAATTCAAAATACCAAGAACTATAATCTAGCACAACCACATTAATAAATGTGGTTGATATACACTAATAGGATTATATTATAAACCCTAATATGAATCCATAATGTTAAATACTAATATTAAAAACTCTAATATTATAAACCCTGTATATTTTAAACCCTAATATAAACCTAAAACCTAATATTAAAACATCCAACGAGTACCCAAATTTATTCGACCCAAATTTATTCCATTAACCTATTGTGTATGTGTGGCTTAGCAAAGCAAAATATGATATTCAAGTGTAACCCCCAAATTATTATAACCAGCATCTCATAGCAATTAGAGCCAAAACGCAGATCTATTGTGCAAGCAACTAAGATTCAAAATATATTATTCTCCTACAATTCACACTAGAGAATTTGGAAATTCCATAATTTTTATGAGGACCATCATAACCATAGTGTAATATCCTTCAATCTTAGAATGAATTCTTAATGTTATAACATCCAAAATCAGGGCTCAATTAAACTACTACTAGTTATTAGACATTAACATCATGAATGTATTCTAAATAGATGGTGTATCAATGCACAATGAGAGGTGATCCTTTGAGATCAAGTAAGGTGTTGTTCCTTTGCTAAATCAATGAATTAAATGACAATGTTGTAGTGGATAAGCATGAATATTTTATAATTTGGGAGAAATATCATAACAAAAAAATTAAAATAGTTCATTAAACAAGAATTTAACTTTGGTATGATATCGATAATTGAGTTATGAACTACTCAAAACTTCAAAATATGTCACAAGCATATGTTTTTGAAATCATGTCCTAAGTGTGTACATAAAGACACTATAGATGAATCCATTATTGCAATAGATCCAAAAATATAGTGCTTGATAACCTAAATCTGTACAGTGGGCCACCATATATGAATTCATTACTAAAATAGATCTAAAAAGATAATGATTGATCACCATTCATTTAATGAGGTGATTGTGTTGTTGATGTTGTGTTACCATAGGTAAGTTATTGAGTGCAAATACCATAACTAGGATGCTCAAGGTAAATGCAATTTTAATCCTTCGATTCCCCTACCCATGAAACAAATGAATTAAGCATTACGAGATAACTATGACTAATGTGAATTTATCTTCACAGATTCAATCACAATTTCTCACTTAAAGAGAGATGATAAAACCATTGGCTATTAGAGTCCCATAAATTCTCATATTCATGTTCAATACATTAGGAAATTAATCCATGTATGCATAAATCCATTTAATAGTTACATTGAAATCACTTCCAGATTTATTAAAGCAACCATGATCTGAATTACTCCATGACAACAATTTTCTCTTTAAAATCAAATGAGCTTTAATTATGAGAGGAGTGTCAGTGTCAATGTATGCAACTTTGAACACAATAACACCAAAAAAAACTCAAAATAATAACACAAAAACTCCACATGAATGAAACTTGAAAAATTGAGTTTCTTTCAGAGTTCTACAATGCTTCAAATAAGTGGTGCATAATACAATACATTTATAATTGTATAATTTGAATAACTTGTTATTATATCATATGAAATCATAAAATAAAATAAGCTAATCAGATATCATAACATTTAGAGCCTTGATTTGTTTATCTCCACATAGGGGAGAAATGAGGATAAAAAAAAAAGTGGAGAGGAGAGAAATGAGGATAGTGTTATAAAGATACAGTATGTGAGAACAATTTAAATCTTGATAACAACAAGAACACATGACAATACACATAGAATTGGGAGGGAATTCCAACCATGTTTCAATTAGAATTAGTATATATTTATACATGAGAGATGTGGTTGGAGCGGTTTTACCTATTCTCAACCACCCATTTACTTTACCTTACACATTTACTAAGGATTAGTGAAATTTACATAATACATAATATATGATGACAAACATAATATTAAGAGGCCCCTCAACATTGTTGGAATGTGGCAACAAGAATATTCCAATTTTAATTTGTCCTTGAATTAAAATTCAAATTTAGTCTCACCAGCGGCTTGGAAAATAATTAATTAATTCATCTTGAATTAATTAGTTGGAAAAATTCAAGCTAGAAGTCTTTGAGAAGTCATGCAACAGTTATTCCTTTGATTAAGGATATTATCCCTTAATTGAGGAGAAAAGGATGAGTTGTATTTGAGTTGTAATTAGTTAGCTCAGTTAACTAAGTTAAGTCCAGTTAAATTAGTTCCAAACTGTTGGAGGAACTACTTGTGAGTTCAGTCAGTTAATGCATGAATGCATGAAACTAGTGTACTCTAGATAACTGAATATTCTCTCATAAATAACTCATGCATGTTAGTTCATACAAAGTCCCAGTTGAGATTAAAGGCAGGGACAGTGTACTATCAGTTGCAAGAATTTTCCTATAAGAAAATATCTTTCATGCAGAAGGAATTCATTCCTTGAGATTTGCACAGTTTTACAGTGTGTTGGAGCAGTGTGTGAGATTAGTGTCACACAAGGTTACAACAGGAACACCCAGGGAAAACTACGCAAGGAAATAGGAGGCTTGGAGGGCAGAGGAAAAGGCATATGAGCTGTCTATTCTGTGTATGAGTAGTAGTGAGGGATTGTACTGAGAGCTGGATAGTTGTGAGAGCTAAAGCTGTGTGTAATCCTGAGATATTTCCACTTGTATGATAATACAGATAGTGGGGTTTTTAGCTGAGGTTTTCCCAAGGGTATTCTTCTGTGTTTCATGTATATTGATTCTTCTTCTTTGTTATATGTGTTCTGTTTGATCTTTCTCAAATCGATTAAGCTTCTGCAAGTTTGATTGTAGAAGTAGATTAAGTATTTTGCTTTAGTATATTGCATTATCAGGTTGATCTATAGTGAGAATTTCTACATGGTATCAGAGCAAAGGTGATCGAAGCAGTAAACAGTATACTGAAGAAGGGAAAATTCGAAGTTTGAAGTTCTTGGTTGGAGAAGTTAAATCGAATTCTTATCATACCTCTAAGTTCACCAATGGCGTTCAATGGCTTGAGACTCGAGTATGCACTGGGTGGTAGCTCGAATTACATAGCATGGAAGGATCGCATGGAAGCGGTATTAGAAGACAATGGTTTGAATGATTTCATTGATCAAGAAATCACCAAGCCAACTACAGCTAATGCACAAGAATTGGTTGAATGGAAGAAGTGTGTGGCGAAGGCGAGGCAGATTCTTCTGGAGGGAGTTCGAGACCATATTGTCTCAAGTCTCCATGGGAAGGAGACTCCATTTTCAATGTGGAAGACATTGAAGGATCTCTATCAGAATAGAAGTGACCAGAGGAAACTGGTGCTCAAGGACAAGATTCGGAAAATCAAGTGTGAAAAGGGTGACACTATTTCTACATATCTGAACAAGCTCACCACCTGCAGAGATGAGCTTGGTAGTGTAGGAATAATTATAGCCGACGATGATATGGTGAGTCTTGCTCTCCTCGGTCTTCCTAAGAGCTGGCATAACTACTAGGACTCTATGAATGAAAGAGAGAAACTGCCGGATTGGGAACGACTGTGGTCGGATGTGATGCAGGAGGAGATGAGGAGGAGCACCAGAGATGGTTCTTCATCTAAGCATGATGATGAAGAAAATATAGGCTTAGCAAGTAAGGCAAGGAAGGGGAAAGGGAAGGCTTCCCATTCCAAATCGAGTTCTTCTCATGGTGGGAAGAAGATTGACAAATCTAAAGTGAGATGCTTTAATTGTCATGAGGTAGGCCATTATGCAACTAATTGTCCATTGAAGAAATCCAATAAGGGATCCTCGAAAGGATTAGAAGGTAAGGCATTAGCCTCTCAGTTCGAATTGTATTTTACCCTCATCACATGTATGGTTTCATTGATGGTGGGTTGTGTTTGGTACCTTGACAGTGGAGCCTCATTCCACATGACCGGCAATAAGAGTTTGTTCAGTACCTTGGAGGAGAAAGACCTCAAGATGCGCATAGAGATGGGTGACGATGGGAAGTACAATGTTTCAGGAGTGGGCACAATTACTTTTAAGAGGGAGCATGGAGCTCCGCTCACCTTGACAGATGTGAAGTATGTGCCTGGATTGATGAAGAACATGGTATCGGTCACGATGTTGGAAGACAAAGGCTATGATGTTGTCTTTAGTAATGGAAAGGCGTTCTTGAGACACATAGCCACAGGTCATACCAAGAGGATTGGGATTCGAGTGAAGAATCTCTACAAACTAGAGGTAGATGATTGTGTTGCATTGAGTTCGAAAGTAGAATTGGTGCAAAGCCAAGACATTGGCGAGTTATGGCATAGACGGTTGGGCCACTTGCATCATGGGGCCTTGAAGATAATGCAACAGATCTCTATTGGACTTCCCAAAGGTAAACTCGAGCAAGTGGACACATGCAAAGGTTGTACCTTGGGAAAGTATGCCAAGTCTTCCTTTCATGATCAAGATAGTCGAGCTGAGGCGATCTTAGAGCGAGTTCATACGAATGTGTGTGGATCATTCTCGACAGCATCCACTGCGAAGCAAAGGTATTATGTGATTTTCATTGATGATTTTTCTCGTAAATGATGGATTTATTTCATGCAGAAGAATGATCAAACCTTCTCAAAGTTTTGTGAGTTCAAAGCTTTGGTTGAGAAAGAATCAGGGAAGAAGATTAAGGCCTTGAGAAGCGACAATGGTGGAGAGTATGTCTCTCAAGAGTTTAAGGAATTCTGTGTAGTGGAAGGAATTAAACGGGAATTGACGGCACCTCATAACCCACAGCAGAATGGGGTGGCCGAGAGGAAGAACAGAACGATTGTGGGGGTAGCACGAGTGATGTTGCATGACCAAGGCCTACCACTTCATTTGTGGGTTGAGGCATGCAACACAATGGTCTATTTGCAGAATAGAAGCCCGCATCGCATACTTGGGATGAAGACACCAGAAGAAGCTTTCTCTGGGAAGAGACCAAATGTGAGTCACTTCAGGATCTTTGGCTCATCGGTATTTTGCCATATGACCAAGGATGCCCGGAAGAAACTTGAGCCAAGAGAAGAGTTGGGGATACTTGTGGGGTACACTAATACACCTCACAACTATCGGGTGTACTTTCCTACTAGTCAGAGGATAGTGGTACACATAGATCTAAAGTTTGATGAGAAGAAGGCCATGCAAGTTTCTCTTGAGAGGGAGCTCTAACTACAGGCTGTGGAGGAACTTTTGGTTCCTAAGGAGGAGGAGCCTTAGACTAATGTGGAGCAGCAGCATGTAGAGGTTCTAAGAGTGGAGGCATCCACTCAAGTAGAGTCTTTCAGAGATGGGCGAAAGTGCTCAAGGGAAGCTTACAAATTGTTGTCAGATGAAAGAGAGAATGTGGGAGAACCATCTTCTTAGCACAGAAAGAGGAGGTCACCTGATAGGTACACTGGATACATGGCCCTTGTTGGGGAATGTATTGAGACTGAGCCATCTTCCTTTGAGGAAGCAGTACAACAACCGATTTGGGTTGATGCTATGGTGGAGGAATATGACTCCATAGTTCGGAACAGTGTTTGGGATGTGGTTCCAAGACCGGAGAACAAGTCAGTTGTGAGTTTCCATTGGATTTACAAGGTAAAGAAAGATGCTGATGGTAGTGTGGAGAAACATAAGGCAAGGTTTGTTGCCCGTGGTTTCTCACAGGTCGAGGGGATTGGCTATGATGATACTTTTGCTCTTGTCGCAAGGTACTCATCTATTAGATCGAAGTTGGCACTATCAGATGGGTTGGAAGATCCATCAGATGGATGTGAATATTGCATTCCTCAATGGCAAGATTGAGGAGGAGGTGTACATAAAGCAGCCGAAAGGTTTTGAGACCTTCGATCATGAGTCGCATGTGTGCTGACTCAAGAGTGATTTGTACGAGCTAAAGCAATCACCTCATGCTTGGTACACCAGCATCGACAACTACTTCACCGGGTTGGGCTCCACAAAGAGTGAAGCGGATGCGAACCTATACCACATGATGGTGGAAGATAAACAGTTGATCATTGTTCTTTATGTTGATGATCTCATATCGACAGGTGATGATTAGTTAATCATGTCTTGCAAGGAGGACCTTGCAAGATAATTCGAGATGAAAGACATGGGTCTCATGCACTACTTTCGTGGCATGGAAGTGTGGCAGAAGGATGGGGGGTTGTTTGTGTCTCAAGGCAAGTATGCCAATGAGATACTCAGGAAATTCCACATGGAGAAGTGCAAGCCCATGCAGACTCCTCTAGCAGGTAATTGGAGGAAGGAGGATGCTACTTTAGGAGAAGTAGTAGAAGCTACTATGTACAAGCAGCTTGTGGGTTCACTGATATACTTAGTGAACACATGACCAGATTTGTGCTATGCGGTGAACCAGCTGAGCCAAGCTATGGTTCGGTCTACCAAGCTATTTTGGAAGGTAGCAAAGCATGTTTTGAGATACCTCAAAGGAACATCTCAGTATGGATTATGGTACAGACGGACAGAGGGAGTGAAGCTACAGGGCTTCACTGATGCAAATTGGGTAGGGAGTCCATCAAATCGGAAGAGCACATCAAGAGGAATTTTCAACCTTGGGTCAGCGACAGTTTCTTGGTACAACAGGAAACAGAGGTTAGTTGCACTCAGCTCGGCAGAGGCTGAATACATGGTTGCAAGTCAGGCAGCATGTGAGGCCATCTGGATGTGGAAAATTCTAGTTGGTTTGTTTGATCAGAGGATGGATCCAACTGTGATCTATTGTGATAATCAGAGTTGTATCAAACTCTCTGAGAATCCAGTATTTCATGACAAGTCCAAGCATATCGACATTCGGTATCATCATCTCAGGGACTGTGTGGCGAGGAGGATCATGTTGTTGCAGTATATTTTGACCGAGGAGCAAGATGCTGACATTTTGACTAAGGCATTGTCAAAGTGTAAATTCGAGTTCCATAGAGACAGGATTGGGGTGGCAGATAATCCCTTTCTTATTGAGAGGGAGTGTTGAAATGTGGCAACAAGAATATTCCAATTTTAATTTGTCCTTGAATTAAAATTGAGAATTAAAATTCGAATTTAGTCTCACCAGCTGCTTGGAAAATAATTAATTAATTCATCTTGAGTTAATTAGTTGGAAAAATTCAAGCTAGAAGTCTTTGTGAAGTCATGCAACAATTATTCCTTTGATTGAGGAGATTATCCCTTAATTAAGGAGATAAGGATGAGTTGTATTTGAGTTGTAATTAGTTAGCTCAGTTAACTGAGTTAAGTCCAATTAAATTAGTTCCAAACTGTTGGAGGAACTAATTGTGAGTTCAGTCAGTTAATGCATGCATGCATGAAACTAGTGTACTCCAGATAACTGAATATTCTCTCATAAATAACTCATGCATGTCAGTTCATACAAAGACCCAGTTGAGATTAAAGGCAGGGACAGTGTACTATCAGTTGCAAGAATTTTCCTATAAGAAAATATCTTTCATGCAGAAGGAATTCATTCCTTGAGATTTGCATAGTTTTACAGTGTGTTGGAGCAGTGTGTGAGATTAGTGTCACACAAGGTTACAGCAGGAACACCCAGGGAAAACTACGCAAGGAAATAGGAGGCTTGGAGGGCAGAGGAAAAGGCATATGAGCTGTCTATTCTGTCTATGAGCAGCAGTGAGGGATTGTACTGAGAGCTGGATAGTTGTGAGAGCTAAAGCTGTGTGTAATCCTGAGATATTTCCACTTGTATGATAATACAGATAGCGGGGTTTTTAGCTAAGGCTTTCCCCAGAGTATTCTTCTGTGTTTCATGTGTATTGATTCTTCTTCTCTATTATATGTGTTCTGTTTGATCTTGCTCAAATCGATTAAGCTTCCGCAAGTTTGATTGTAGAAGTAGATTAAGTATTTTGCTTTAGTATATTGCATTATCAGGTTGATCTACAGTGAGAATTTCTAAAAACATATCCACGACCCTCAATGCCTTAGTCATTCGAAGCAAGGATGCAATGAAGTCTTGGATCACTATTTTATGTAGAAGTATCCTTAATGTACATCAACCATGCATACTTGTATGCATAGGTAACTTAGTTGCATAGGCAGATGCATGCATACAAGGATTACCATGACTTCTTCATGTGTCATGACCACTTCTTGTAGGTCTCCATTATTCACATTCTCGACCAAGAATGATTGGGAAACTCCTCTCCAGTCCGAGGGCATCCTTTTCGCTCTCTCTATGGATAAGTCCAATGCATGACTATCAACACATAAAATAATGAATCATCCGCATTAAAAACCATCCCTCTTTTACTTCTTCCACAATCCAAGAGCAATTATACAATTTTCATATTGAGGGAATTAAACATTATAACATAATGTTGTCACCATATTTAGTGCTTCAACTCTTTATGTGTATGTTCTTCTTATTTGGTATTGTCCTTGACTATATCATTTAGCTATTCACCCACTGCAAGCATTCCCATAAAAAAAATTAATTTTTCTTTGCTATATCAATTATCCTACAAAATATATGTTATGGCTATGACAAGTGCTCTTTTGCTCTACATGGAGTTTGTATGTTTTTGTTTTTTTGAAGGGTAACAATTTACCATGAATACTTTCCTTCAATTTTTTTTTGAAAGACAATAATTTACCATGACTACTTCTATGACACTCCACATGTGACTTTACTAAAAATATAAAAAAATTAACTCTTACTCACACTTTTTTAATACCAAGACTTTATAATTGTCAACTAGAGGTTGTTGAATGTAGCAAGATGCTGATATTTTTTATAATAATAATTTAATTGACAACATACTAGATTCAAAAAATTGTGTGCTTCACAGACTTATTTACAAAGCTCCATTCAAACAACTCGGTTGGAAATACATGTAATAAAAAATATAGTCGCAGGACTGACAACGAACTCATGCAGTACATTCTGTGATTGAGTCCATCTTCTTCATTTGAGGTGCACCCAATAGAAATTGTAGAATAGCCAAGTCGATATCGACTCCAAGCATATGCATTTATTGACAAGTAGTAGTAATAGTTTGACAATCATTTTAATTTCAGATAAATGCAATGCACTATTCTTTAATTGGATGATCTCTTTTCAACTTTTGTGCTTGCTAGCAACATCTTCGATCAGTCAAAATATTTGACCAAAAAGTTTCAAATTCGCCCTAAACATCCTGATTTGTAACTCAACACACTAACCGGACCAATGCTTTCAACTTGGTCGAATGTTTCAGGCACAATATAGATAAGTCGACCTCCATATTCTCTCTAGTCGACTTGTTTATTGAGAGTAATTATAAGTTAAGGGCTGCAATACTTACGTGTTGATGCACGATTGCATACTCAGTGGAAGGGCTCTCCACCAAATCAACAAACATGGGCATCCTGAATACAATATGTAGTAGATATTAGCCACCTATGTGTATAATCTGAGGTAATGAATAAATTAAATCACTCACCTGTACACCTCACCGAATAAACTAAAAATCGATTTATCCCTTATTTCTCCTTCACCCCAAGTGAACAACACTCCATCGATTTCCAAAAATTCAAATTGCGGCACTTCAACGTGTGCAACACAAAAATGAGATGTCTACACTTTGAGAGATAAATATTTAGATTGTGGTGCTGCTAGACATACATTGTTTGGACTTCGATGGGTTAACCTCTCGGTTCAACACCTTAGTTAGTTCATCGTGGGTCAAATATCCTATCGATGTTGGCCCCTGATCTCATGTAGAATTCAGGATGAAAGCATTACTCCCATCAAAGCATTAAATGGTAAATAATGGTAAAAATTCTTATTAAATTTTGTTTGACAGATAAAAGTTCGTTGACGTGTTACATCATTAATAATACATGCATGATCTTCTAAAACATATCTCCACGCACTTTTACTTTTCCAAAATCAATGGAGGTTCTTGTGTTTTCCACACACTTCACATGTCTCCACACATATGTAGGCAAGGCTCTCCATTCTACGCTACTTGATCCACACTACAACTCTAGTCGATATGTCAACGTTGGCTTTGGAACAACTTAGAATAACCAACATTTGATAGGTCTGCTAGTTGACTAAGTCAACCAGCTGACCAAGTTGAAGAGTTTGACTAATACAAGCGCCTACAAATCCTAAACAACATGTCGACCGAATCGACTTGATGAAGTAGTCGACTTGTTCTTTGCATTCACGAATAAAGTGATCATGTATACATTCACAATTAATTGCGTAAACCAACACAAAGTTTTGATAGAACAATATTGTGACGAAGGTGCCTATAGAAAATCTCATGTTGTGCCTACCTCTAACCATTATTATTTGAGAAACTTATGTCATATAAGAGGGGAGGTGCGGGAAAATTGGGGTCAGTCCAAACATTCCCAAATTTAGTGATGAATGGGAAAGTTTGGTTCACATCCTTGTGAATTCAAGATGCACATTTTTTATTCCATCATCACATTGCGGATAATAGTCCAAATCTTCCTTTACAGAGTCATCATAACCATCATCTTCTTGATATTCTTCTTCTTGGTTTTCTCGTTTTGTATCTTTCTCAAACCAATGTGTGTTACAACTGCTAAAATAAATTCTTACGTTGAAGCATTTCTTGTTTCTTGACATAGTATAAAGGTGCTTAAAAAAAAAAAAGGGTCAATTGTTTCTTGATATTTCGTAGACATATCTTTAGCAACATCTTGTTAGATAAGTCTTTTTTTTTTTTTTATAGGATTTCACTCATAACCTTTTGTCTTTTTTTTTTTATAGGATTTCACTCATAACCTTTTGCAAGTTTCTTGCCATTTTCATTTTAATAGTCCCATACTCAATACCATCTTCCACAAACCGTGGCATTCATGAGCAACTTTACACGAAACATCTTATCGAACAGGTCTTCAGTTCCAACGTAGAAACATCCACTTTTACCGTTTGTGTAGGAAACATCCATAAAAATCAATAAATATTTTCTTGCATCTTGCGAAAAAATTGAACTTGCAACTTCTTCATACTTACAGACTTCTGGTTTGATCTCCTCTTCACTTTTTCCTTTGCAGGTTTGAACCACTCCTTCGTTCATTGTTGTTGTCACGCAACCAAATGGAGGAGGAAACAACAAAGGAAAACGACGTCCAATGTTATAAACATACAATATGCAAAAACAAGTTACATCTTGATATCATCTAGAACACACGAGAATACACAAAGAACAACAGAATTGAGAAGCAATTCCAACCATGTTTCCATAAGAATTAGTGTATATTTATACATGAGAGATGTGGCTGGAGCGGTTGTACCTTCTCTCAACCACCCATTTACTTTACGTTACACATTTACCAAGGATTAATGAAATTTACATAACACATAATATAGGATGACAAACATAGGCCTAAGAGGCCCCTCAATATATCGAATCAAAATAGAGTCAGACGAGGAGATAAATGAGGATCAAATCAAAACTAAGGAATTCAAGAATTAAAACATTGAAACGATTTTTTAGTTGTGATTAGAAAATGAAACATTGAAAACAGAGGGATGTTTGTGGAGGGAAGACATTTCACGTAGAGTATTGATAACCCTCATCCACGTTAGGCCAATTATAAATAATTTTTTAATAAATTAAAGTCGTGAACATATTTAAGAAGCTAAAAAACGTTTCAAAAACTGTTCATATTGCCTATTGGATCATGTATAAGACAAAGAATATTCCCAGATTATCAAATCTTAGCCCTCCATAATTTAAATATTTAAAATTCTTTAAGCCCAATTCCAATATAGACCATTCCTATCAACGCAATTAACAAATTTATTATATTATCATAATAATATTGTTGGTAAAATTATATGTATTCTAATTCCACCATTTAGTTATCGAATCTGGGATCGTAAGACTTAGAGATATAAGCACAAGAAATGTAGGATTAGAGACTATTCTAGGTTATTCTAACAACTAACACTAGAAAGAATTAATCACTAAGGATTATCACTTTCCACTAGACTGTGGGACTCTAATGCTTATCGGGTTCTAAACCATAATCTTTCATTACCAACAAAAAATGTTCTTGTGGTTTTATTTATGTAGCTTATTAGGTCTTGAGACTTCAGTGGTTATAATCGTATAGTGTTGCATACAAAAACTCATTAAACATGTTGGAAAAAACAAAATGTAGAAAAGTAAATGTCGACAACTACAAGCAAAATCATGCCAAGTAAGTAAAGCAATAAAAGAGATAACTACTGAAAATGAAAACAAACTCTAAGGAATCATGCATTGGGACATAAGAAGAACTCAGTATTATGAAGTTTTAAACATATTCTATGATTATTCATGAGTAGTTAACTCGAGTTTCCTATCCTTCAATGGATTCCAATGGTCTTACAAATTGCTATAAATTAAATTAAATTGGCAACCCAAACTGAAATGGAAAATATAATGTCACTAAAAACCAAAAGAAATCAAAACAACTTGTAGCAAATGTAGATTTCTAAATCCTAAACTCAAGATCTCTCCACAATCAAGTACATTGACACTAATATGAAGAATGAAATCTATGAGAGAAATATACTAAATTGCATAAATCTACATGCGAGAATGAAATGCTTATATGATGGGCAACAAGAGAATTAATAAATATAATTATGTAATAAAGGGATGAATGTAAAATGACTCTTAAATTATTCACCCAAATACATAATTAAGGAAAAAAAGAGAGGAAGGGAGGAGAAAACAGAAGAAAGACAAATGCTCTTTGTAATAGGAAATTTAATTAAGAGCACAAGATTTTCAAAGAGGAAATAGAACGAAGATGAAAATAATACTTTGTTTTTTGTTCTTGATAATATTTTTTATATGTGATGTTGCTTTTCAATTTCTTTCCTTTGTTAGGCAGAAAACAGAGAAAGGAGGAGTGTAAATTATTATGCAATCAAATATTGAAAATAAGATCTTAATCATGGACAAAGAAGAATCAATGAATGGAATTCACTTCCTAAACCTACAAAGAAGTACTACAAACTAAATTGAAAACATGAAATTGAATAGATCTTAGTTTTATCTAACATAAATTCATTGCAAAATAAAACTAAATTGCTAGATGTAAGACTAACCTACAAAACCCACAAGGCATAGCAACACTTACCCACACTGAGGGGCCCTTCCTTGGAGTTTAGTGCTATTAAGAAAAAAATAGATCAAACTAAGAAGATGTACTACAATTCAGCAACCGTCAATTCTGTATTCACATCAAAAACTCTCTTACAAATCAGCTCTTTAAATCTCTCAAAAAAAATCATTGATCAACTCTATTAAAATAATGAACAACCTCATTTATCTGTTCTTTAAGGTTTTATTTATACATAAAATCCATTGAGGAATGATAATATCCAATCCCCTAAAATCATAAAACGAATTTACAACTTTAGAGGAAAATATCACAGTTCTAGTTTTTTGCAATTTTATACAAATTGGCATTACAAAACTAGCCATATCTTGTCGACCATGATGTATTTTTGGGAGATGTTTCTATGGAGCGTATTTTTCCATATTATCAATAAAAAACTCTTTTTTGATTTCCTAATTCAATTTTATGGCCTTGTAAATCATGCATGAAGTTGACCTTTTAGATATTTTTTCCAGTCTGAGTTTTGCAGAAATTATGTACAAAACTACTTCAAAAAACCAGTTGTAACTTTCAAACCATATTGAATTTTTGGATTTTTTTTTTGATATAAAAGTAAATTTCTATGTTGTGAAAAATTCATTTTCCATATTCTTGAGAATCAACATCATATGCATGGAAATCGAGGCATAACATGGTAGTTTCAAAATTGTTACCTATTTTTTTATTGTAGCTTAAATCATGTGCTAGGATCCCAATGTGTGAGATGGGTATATTCCAAGGCTTGCACCAACGTATTAAAACTATGTGGCACCTAATTTAGTATGCTTTGAGAAAGAAAAACATATTTTTTAATTTTGACTTTTTTTCCCAAGATTCATGCAAGTGTAGAATTAAGTACCAAACAGTTGAACTGGTACCGAATTAAGTACTGAACTACAAAATTGTTACTGAGATGGTATAGAACTATAAATTTTCATATTCGAACATGCTTCTTGGACATATAACCTCTTTAGTAAACTATCATTGATAAAACCATATTAAAAACTCATTTAGTAAATGAATGCATTCAGTGAAAATTGGTAATATAATAGTTACCGAATATGTTGTAAATGTATGAATATGGCTTGTAAATGAAAGGTTTAGATAGTGAATCTGATAACATATATGGGGCCCATCACCCCCCCCCCCTTCCCTACTGCTTAAGATTATGCATGCCCCCATGAAAACAAAATATGGACTAGGAAGGGATGGTGGATGATATAAGGTGACAATGAAGATAATGGTCGAATAAATGTGGACATGGAAACTTGTTAAACCATTACTTATTTTGTGGTTCTTTTCTCAAATAATAAACAATGACTTCATCCTCTTATTGAGATCATTCATATCATAATTTTGTGAATGCTTTATGATGTATAAGGAGAAGACATTGTAGATGTAGCTTTATCCATGTACCATAATCTTTCTTATGGTCTTACTAGAATATGAATTCATGTATTTGGAAATGGGGTTTAATGGTAGTTTAAAAAAGGTGAAGATTTATGCAATAGGAAGTGATTAATCATCAAGATTACTTAAATTGTAATGAGTTAAAGAGCCTTTAAAAATGTTTTACCTACAATATACGTTTTGAATTTTGATATGTACTGCAGGGTGTAATGGAAGTTGTATGGAGCTGAAGATGTGGAAAAGTAAGGCTCAGAGTATGAAATGATGAATATCGATCTCGTATGCTAAATATAGTCAAATGAATATGCTGAAAAGGTCCCAACAACCACTCCCCCATGCCTGAGGTTTTGTGTGTCCTCATGCAAACAAGGTGAGGTACTGAAGAAGTGTGGAGGGTTGTTGAGATGGCTCTAGTACAAAACAATGGAGATAATGAGATGAATACTGAAAAAAAATTAAGTCATCTCATATTTATTAAAATAATGTAAAACTAACATTATTCATAAAATAAATTCCAAATCACTCATTACGAATGATTTCATCAATATTTAACAGTCTTATGCTCAAGAAAATAAACTTTTTATAAATTTAAGGGTTCTCCTTCTTTGTAGAAAAGGAGGATTTTTATGATTGTAACAGATGATGAACCAATAAAAATTAGCTATTACTAAGAGAATCCCAAAATCTTATAGTTATCCAAGTATTACAAATAAGCTTTGCAGTTGAGTTTTATTAATTCTTTGTGATCATAGTTTTAAAGTAATTAAATCTTAGATATAGTATGAAAAACCAATGATAGAGGACTCAAGGTTACCTTAAGGTAATTCTTTAGTAGAAAATTTATGGATTTTATTTTTCCTTGACTTTAATACACACATGTTTCCTTTTGATTGTAACACTATAGAGAAACCATCATACGTGTAAAAAAAAGCCTTGGTTTGGTTGGCACTTCTTTAGGTAGAGTACTCCATTGCCCATGAGCATCCATAACCCCGATGGGTTTCATAGGTTCTTGTGTTTTCCACACACTTCACATGTCTCCAGACATACACATGCAAGGCTCTCGATTATAAGTTTCTTGATCCACACCACAACTACAATTGATATGTCAATGTTGGCTTTGAAACGACTTAGAGTAACCAAAATTTGATAGGTCTACCAATTGAGTAAATCAACTAGCTGATCAAGTCGAAAAGTTCAACTAATAAAAGTACCTGCAAATCCTAAACAACCTGTCGACTGGATCAACTTGATAAAGTAGTTGACTTGTTCTTTGCACCTTTTCTTGTCACTTGTCTTCCATCAAACATTTACAGTCACAACTCAAGTGAGCATGTATACATTCAAAATTAATTACTCATTGTAAGCCAACACAAAGTTATGATAAAACATGACTGCAACGAAGGAACTTATAAAAAATATCATGTTGTGCCTACATCTAACCATTACTATTTGAGAAACATGTGTCATATATGAGGGGAGGTTCGGGAAAATTAGGGTCAATCCAAACATTTCCAATTTAATGATGAAGGGAAAAGTCTAGTTCTCATCCATGTGAATTCGAGATGTGCAGTTTTGATTCTGTCATCACATTGTGGGTAATAGTCAAAAACTTCCTCTGTAGAGTTATCATAACCATCATCTTCTTGATCTTCTTAATCTTCTTCTTCTTGGTTTTCTTTCTTTGCATCTTTCTCAAAACATCGCGCGTTACAACTCCTAAAATAAATTCTCAGGTTGAACCATATCTTGTTTCCCGACATAGTATAAAGGTGCTTCAAAAAAATGGTCAAAATTTTCTCGATCCTTCACAGACTTATCTTTGGCGACATCTTGTTAGATAAGTCTTGTTTTTCTTATAGGATTTCACTCATAGTTTTTTGCAAGTTTCATGTCATCTTCATTTTAATAGTCCCAGACTCAATATCATCTTCCACGAGCCTTGGAATTCATGAGAAACTTTCCAAGCAACATTTTATCGAACAAGTCTCAAGTTCCAATGTAGCAGCATCCACTTTTATCATTCGTGCAGGAAACATCAACAAATATTTTCTTGCATCTCTCAAAAAATTTAAACTTGCAACTTCTTCATACTTGAAAATTTTTAGTTTGATCTCATCCTCTTCACTTTTTTCTTTGCAAGTTGAAACCACTCCTCCATTTGTTCTTGTTGTCACCCAAACAAATGAAGGAGGCAATGATGCTTGATGTCATAAACATACAATATGAAAGAACAAGCTACATCTTAATATTAGCAAGAACACATGAGAATAAATAAAGAACAATAGAATTGGGAAGGAATTCCAACCATGTTTTTGCTAGACTTAGTGTATATTTATACATGAGAGATGTGGTTGGAGCGGTTGTACCCACTCTCAACCACCCATTTACTTTACCTTACACATTTACTGAGGGTATATGATATTTACATAATACATAATATATGATGACAAACATAGGCCTAAGAGGCCCCTTAACAGATATAATCAAAACAGAGTCAGATGATGGGAGAAATGAGGATCAAATCAAAATTGGGTAATTCAAGAATTAAAACATTGAAATGATTCTTTAGTTGTGATTTGAAAATGAAGCATTAAAAACAAAGGGATGTTTGTGGAGGGAAAACATTTTGCGTAGAGTATTGATAACCCTCAACAACATTAGTGCAGTTATAAATTATTTTTAATAAATTAGAGTCACGAACGGATTTAAGAAACTGAAAAACGTTTCCCCAACTTTTCATATTGTCCATTGGATCATGTATAAGGCAAAGGATATTCTTAGATTACCAAATATTGACCATCAATAATTTAAATATTTTTTTTTTTTAAGCCCATTTCCAAAATAGACCATGGCTATAAACATAATTAACAAATTTATTATATTATATGAATAAGTTCTTTGGTAAGTTCTTTGGTATTTTAAATTGTGTTATATTTTAAAATTAACTACTTTGGTAAATAAATTATTAAGTATATTACATTTTACTATTGTTATTTTTTTCTATGAATAAGTGGTTAGGTTTTTCAAACATTGTGTTGATTTTTCCATGTATATTAATAATATAAATATAGAATAATAATATTAAAATATCATGTAAAAGTAAATACGTGGTGATTGAGTATGTTAAATTTCAATATTTAAAATACTTCGTTAATAATATGGTTGAGTATTTCAAATTTTGAGGTGTATGGGAAAAATGTTAATTATTATAATATTTTAAAAATAATAATAATAAATTTTTTTATATTTAAATTTTATGGAGAAATATTTAAGTGTTTTTAATTTTATGTTTGTTTTTAATCAATTATTTATTTCTGTCATACAATTATTATATAAATAAAAACATTTAAAGTATGATCTTCCGTTTATGGGATTTTAAGAAAAGGTAATGATTTTTATTATATTTTTAATTTTATCTATATGTTTTAAGAGAAGTATTTATGAATTGTCATATCTTTTGTGATTTAGAAAGTTAAAGAAGTCTAGTATTGTCATAAATATCTTTAAATTGAGATTTAATGTGGATGGATAGAGGACATTATAAGACAATGTTTTCTATCTTCAACCTTCATTGTAACACAAAGATGACAAATTTTACTTACCACAACATTTGTCCAATATTTTATTCATTTTTTTTCCAAGGGAAAGAATTTGTATTTTTATAAATATAGCAAAAAATACAATTTTACATACCCATGGAATTCATAGTATTTTTTTTCCTTTGATACCAATGAGTAGATTTGATATTGATTCTATGCTTGGATGCAACAAAATACATGAGAAGTGTTTACATTAAATCCCAAGTTGCAGGTTCTTTAAAAGGAAAAAGAGAGAAGTTCCAAAATTTTTGTCTAGGAAACTACCGCTAATATTAATTTTATTAACCAAACGAAAACTACATGTTCTACAAAATTGACTTGAAAAAATGACTTTACAGTATGATATCATAATTCAGAAGGGGGATCAATTCACATTTTATCATACTAGTCTCTGAAAGTTCTTCTTGCAGTGTTGTGTTGTTCACCGATAGTCCTTTGAATTGGTAACTCAACTAGTTGGCATTGCAAGGAAATGATTTTATCTTCCTCTTCATTCACTTGGGATTTGAGCATTTGCAACTCCTCAACTAAAATAAAGGATTGTGTTACATTGATGGTGAATTTTCCATTAAAGTTCTAGGTTCTTGACTTGATATTTCGATAGGGTGATGCAAACATTTGCTGTAAACATTGGTGAAGCTTGAAGAAACAAGAGTATTCATTTTGTGTTCCAAGAGAGACTTGCTAGAGGAAGGGAGATTATGTCCAAGAAGAAATTAGTGCTAGATAGGCCCAGAGTTTAAACCAAAGGGACAAGAAAGAGTTGGGAGGTCAATAAGCAAAGGAAGAGACCCACCAGACAGAGTAGAACTGGTCCAAACAAAAAATAATTCTATAATTAACATCAATGCAGAAAGAGAGGTACCTTCGAAGAAAATGTGAGCCAAATTTAACATGGAAACTCTGACAAAATCATTTCAATAGGCCAAAATCGCCACTATCTAGAGTATGTGTTGAAAATTCGGCAAGAAAATCCAGTTTTGACTTTTCCTTGGTCAAACTAGATTAAAATTCGAATTTCCATTTCAACATAATACTTGGAGGTAGTTAACTGAGATGACATGGCACTTGTCACTCAGTCAACTCAGTAAATTCGATTTGGGAAGCTTGAGTTCAGTTCTACATGATTGGTTTCTAATTTGTAGCAATCTATTTCAATTAATTTCAGTTATGGTCAATTTAACTAGTTCTAACTATTAGAAAAACTAGTGGAGTTCAAGTTGTGGAAGTGGATCTTACACCACACTCAGTGATCAACCAGTTAACTGATCAATCAGCCCAAGATAATTGTTGCATATAGAGAATTCAAGTTACCTAGTTGAGATGGAGATCCCAAGGCAGTGTACTATCAGCTGTAGCATATTCTAATGTGTACAGGTGGTGCATGTAGTTAGAGGAAGACCTAAGGCAATTGCACAATTCCAGAGTGTGAAATTCATAAAAAGTAGGGACAATTTCCCGAGGGAACAACACAAGGAAATAGGAGCTTGGGAAGGCTTGAAATTGGCGAAGTGTTGGTCAGGTTCAGTCAGTCAAGCAGAGGGATAAACTATACACTTGTAGGGTGTGCTCAAGCCTGGGCAAGAATATGTATTTCATCTCTATTATTTGATTAATGCAATATAGATAGTAAGGGGTTTTGAGTAGTTTCTTTTCCCTAGATAAATCTCTATGCATGTGTGATGTTTCCTTTTGCAAGTTTATGATTATTTTTTTAGATGGTGAATTATCTTATCTGCATATTAGTAGAGTATATTCAAGTCTTGTGATTTAGTAAATTTCATGAGCATTTTTGAATCTACACATTAATTTCTACATGGTACCATAGTTGTAATCATTGTAAAGCCCATATTTCAAATTTTTCATTGTAGGAGATTTGAATTTGTAGATTAGGGTTGCAAGTTTTCTTTAGGACTAAGAAGATGGCTTTCAATGGACTAAGGCTTGAATATGCCCTTGAGGGAAGCTTTAGTTATGTTGCATGGAAGGACCACATGGAGGCAGTACTAGAGGATAATGGGTTGAAGGAATTCATTGATAATGATATTTCGAAACCAACAACATTTGATGCTAAGGATCTGGCAAAATGGAAGAAGTGTGTTGTTACGACAAGGAGGATCATATTGAAGGGAGTATGAGACCATATTGTCTCAAAATTCCATGGGAAAGAGACCTTTTATGCAATGTGGCAAGAACTGGCAGATTTGTTCCAGAATAGTGGTGACCACAGGAAATTGGCACTAAAAGATCAACTTCGAAATAACAAGATGAAGAGGAACGAGACCATTCCATGGTACCTGAGCAGGTTCACATAATGTCATGGTGAACTTGGTCAAGTTGGTATTATTGTAATAGAGGATGATTTGGTGAGCATTGACCTTATACATCTTCCCAAGAGCTAGCACAACTACCAAAATTCAGTGAGTGGGAGGGAGAAACTACCAAATTGGGAACAATTATGGTTCGATTTGGTATAGGAGGAAATAAGGTGAAATGCCAGAGACATGCCTTCATCTAGGGGGAGAGGATGAGGAGAATTATGCCCCCGTTGGAAAGGCAAAGAAAGGGAAGAAATCCAAATCAAAAGAAAAATCTAGTCAAGGGGGGAAGAAGAAAGACTTGTCCAAAATCAACTGCTTTCACTATCATGAATTCAAGTACTATGCCATGAAGTATCCACAGAAGAAGGAAAGCAAGAAGATTGTAGGAGGAGTAATGGGTGAAGCCTTGGCTTCACAATTTCAACCTAATTTTACTCGCATTGCATGCATCTACAACTCGGTGATGGTAAGTGTGTCATATCTCGACAGCGATGCCTCATTCCAGATGAGAGGGAATAGAGATTTTTTAAGTGATTTGCAGGAGAAGGATCTCCAGATGCACATAAAAATGGGAGATGGTGGAAGGAACAACACGACCGGGATTGGTACATGCACCTTTCATAGGGAGTCAGACTCCCCCATGAGGCTCAAGGATGTGATGTTATTCTGGGTCTAAAGAAGAATCTTGTCTTTGTTGCAGTTTTGGAGGACCGTGGCTACGATGCGATTTTCAGTAAGGGAAAGGCATTCTTGAGACACATAACCATGGGATAGGTGAAGCAGATCCGAGTTCTTGTGAAGAACCTCTACAAGGTAGATGTGGAGGATTGTGTTGCATTGAGCACAATGGTGGAGAAGGTGTAGAGTCACGATGTCAGTGAAGTTTGGCATAGAAGACTTGACCATTTTCATCATTGCGCTTTGAATATCATGTAGTATATTACCACAAGCCTCCCCGAGGGAACACTAGAGCAGCATGACACATGCAAAGGGTGTACCTTGGGGAAGTACACAAAAGCCACTTTCCATTATTGAGATAGCAAAGCACATGTGGTCCTTGAAAGGATCCACTTTGATGTTTATGGACCTTTCTCGACAACCTCCACTGCCAAGCACAAGTAATTTGTCATCTTTATTGATGACTAATATCGGAAGTGCTGGATCTTCTACATGTAGAAGAAGTACGAGACTTTCTCCAAGTTCTTAGAGTTCAAGGCGCTTGTGGAGAAAGAAATGGGCAAGAAGGTTAAGGCTCTCAGGAGTGATAATAGAGGTCAGTACGTGTCAAATGAGTTTAAAAAATTATGTGCAAAAGAAGGAATTCGATGAGAGTTTATAGCACCCCACAAACCATAGCATAATGGGGTGGTTGAGAGGAAGAACCAAACCATTGTGGGAGAAGCATGAGCGATGTTGCATGACCAAATTCTACCTATGCACTTGTGGGATGAAGCATGCAACAAAATGATCTATTTGCAGAACAAGAGTCCTCATTGTATTCTTGGCATCATCACACCGAAGGATGCTTTCTTAGGGAGGAAACTGGTTGTGTCACACTTTAGGATATTTGGATCCTCTGTCTATCTCTATGTCTCCAAAGAGTCAAGGAAGAAGCTAGAGTTGACAACAGAGTTGGGGGCATTTGTGTGTTACAAAGAAACTACCCACAACTACCATGTGTATTTCCCATCCCTCAAAATGACAGTTGTGCAATGAGATGTAAAATTTGCTGAAGACAAAGCCATGTAATGCTCTCTTGAGAGGGAGGTTCAGATCCCACCAAAGGAGGAGCTTTTAGCTCCAAAGGAGAAGCCTCAGGATGTTATGGAGCAGCCACAACTTGAGGAGAAGAGAGTGGAGACAACCACTCAAGCATAATCATCTATAGAAGGCAGGAAGAGAACCAGAGAAGCTGAGAGAATTATGCAGGATGTGAGGGAGAATGTGGGTGCTCCATCAAATCAGCATAGGTAGAGAAGGTCACCAGATTGGTACACTGACTACATGGCTCTAATGAGTGAGCCAGTAGAGACTGAGCCATCTTCTTTCAAGGAAGCAGTAGAGAAACTAGTATGGGTTGATGGAATGGTGGAGGAGTACAAATCCATTATGAAGAATAATGTTTGGGAAGTGGTCGCAAGACCAACAAAACAATCAGTTGTGGGTTTGAGATGGATCTTCAAGGTGAAGCAGGAAGTAAATGGAAGCATAGAAAAGTACAAGGCTAGATTTGTGGCCAAGGGGTACTCTTAGGTAGAGGGGATTGACTATGAGGAGACCTTTGCTCCTGTATCAAGGTACTCATCCATTAGATCAATCCTTTCTTTGGCTGCACATATGGGGTGGAAGATCAATTGGATGGATGTGAAAACAACATTCCTCAATGGAGTTATTGAGGAGGAGGTGTTTATCGAGCAACCATAAGGATTCGAGAATTTTGATCAAGAGTCTCATGTCTGTGGACTCAAGCGAGCATTGTATGGTCTCAAGCAAGCACCACGTGCTTGTTACATCGGGATCGATAGCTATCTCATCAGTTTGGGCTTCACCAAAAGTGAAGCAGATGCAAATCTCTATCATATTTTGGTATAAGGTAAATTGTTGATTAGTATTTTATATGTTGATGACTTGATCCTTACTAGTGAAGAGAATTTGATCAGATCTTGCAAGGAGGACCTTACAAGAGAGTTTGAGATGAAGGACATGGGTCTCAAGCACTACTTCCTTAGATTGGAAGTATGGCAAGGTGATGGGGAACTATTTTTCGCTCAGGGTAAGTATGCCAACAAGATACTTTAGAGGTTATGCATGGATAGGTGCAAACCCATGGAGACTCCTCTAGCGATCAACTAGAGGAAAGAGGATGCCACTTTAGATGAGGAAGTGGATGCGGTTGTTTACTAGAAGCTGGTGGGTTCACTCATGTATCTTGTGTTATGTAATTAATGAGTTGATTCAAGCTATGTTTAGGCCAACCAAACTGTTTTGGAGGGAAGCAAATCATGTTCTATGGTACCTTAGAGGAACTACAGAGTTTGGAATTTGGTACTGACAGACAAAGGGAGTGAAGCTATGTGGTTTCACTAATGCAGATTGGGTAGGAAGTACATCAAACTAGAAGAGTACATCAGGTGGAATTTTCAATGTTGGTTCCACAACGGTTTCTTAGTATAGCAGGAGGCAAAGATCAGTGGCACTGACCTCTACAGAAGTAAAATACATGGCTGCAAGTCAAGAAGCATGTGAGGTGATTTGGATGACAAAGATACTTGTTAGATTATTAATTGGTCAGATGATGGATCCTACTATGTTTACTATGATAATCAGAGTTGTATCAAACTCTCTGAAAATCTTGTTTTTCATGATCGATCCAAGCATATTGATATCTAGTATCACCATCTATGGGATTGTGTGCAAAGATAGATTATAATGTTGTTGCGATACATTCTGACAAAGGAACAAGATGCAAATATTTTGACAAAGGCCTTGTCAAGAGGGAGTTTCGAGTTCCACAGGTGCAGGATAGGAGTGGTTGATAATCCCTTTCTTGTTGAGAGGGATTGTTGAAAATCGAACAAGAAAATATAGTTTTGACTTTGCCTTGGTCAAACTAGATTAAAATTTGAATTTCTATTTCAGTTGAATACATAGAAAATTTTAGGGGCGAATGTTCGCCCTTTGGCGAAATTAAGGGGTTTTAAATTTTTAGAGGGAGAATATTTTGTATCATAGTACATTTTTACAAATCACCTCAAATAGCCCACCTTATTTTAAGGGAGAGGGTAAAAAAGGTAAATTTAGCCCTTGAAATTAGGAGTTACAACCTTCCATTCGCCCATTTTCAAGAATAGGTTTTATTTAAGTGAATCCTATGGGCCAAAGGCCCAAATACCATATTTATAAAAGAGGTATGGTAAATTAATAAAAATATAAATAAATGAGAGGTATGGTAAATAAATAAAACATTTTTTATATTTACTCCATAAGTCACCTTATATACATGCAAGGGTGTAAACAAATAAAAATATAAGTAAAGTGGAGGTATGGTAAATAAATAAAACGTCTTTTTATACTTATTCAAAAGGTATGGTAAATAAATAAAAATATAAATAAACTAGATGCATGGTAAATAAATAAAACCTCTTTTTATATTTAGTCCATAACCCTCGTTCTATTTATGAAGGCTCAAGAAAGAGGTTTTATTTAAGTGAATCCTATGGGCCAAATACCATATTTGTAAAAGAGGTATGGTAAATTAATAAAAATATAAATAAACGAGAGGTATGGTAAACAAATAAAACATTTTTTTATATTTACTCTATAAGTCACCTTATATTTATGAACACTCAAAAAATGTGTTATATTTAGGTGAAACCTATGGGAAAAATACTATGGGACAAATACCATGGACTAGATTGTTATTAATACCATGCAAAAAAACATTATTAACCCTAATATTAATATTAATAAAAATAAAAATGGCACATGGTATTGACCCATGGTATTCACCAAAATGGCACATGGTATTGACCCATGGTATTCACCTAGAATGTAGCCTATTTAAATGGGGGAATTAAACCAGCATAGATCCATCTTTACTCTGAATCTACTAACCCCCGAGAGGTATCAAATATCGTGATATGCAAACTAGCATAGAGTGAAAAAATATTTGATCCGATCAAGAGTAAAAATGGATGTTGTAATTTAATGTATGTTAAACATTTTAGCTTGGTTAAAATAAAAAATAAAATAAAAATCAACTATTAATTTTATTAAGTTTTATAAATTACTAATAGTAATTTTTAAGCTCCAGGTTTATGATAACCCATGGTATTGACCCATGGTAATACCATGGTATTCATGTGAGCATAGACTATTTAAAGGGGAAATTCTATCATCTTAGATCCATCTTAATTCTGGGTCTACCAAGTGCTCAGAGGGATAAATAGATTTCATCCCCCTAAGAGTGGTAGATGTGGAGTTAAGATGGATATAGGTTGGTTTTTATGATAATGAAGATATTAAATAGACTTAGGAAATTATATTGTAAAAACATCTTAAGGTGAATGGTTAAAGCATAGACGTTGGACAAGTATATTTGTATACTTCTGTTTTAAACTGAAACAAATCTATGGCTAAAAGGAATGGATTGATTGCACTAGTCATCCTTCTATAACTTTCCAACATATGCTGGAGTAAACAGATTGTAATTTGGGTAATTTTTCTAATTGCAAACATGAACATACTTGTGTATTGGCAGGGTGGTTACGAGGTCCCTAGAAGTGATGAATTTGAATTTTTCTTGGTTTTATATATAGTATTAGGTTTTTTCTCATGCTTTCTGTGAATGGCACGGGTGAATTTTATCCTACACCCACTAGGTTATCGATATGTAATTTCGGTAATTTTGATTTCAAAAGATATTTTAAAGAAATACAATTATTTCATTAGTGTATTCAATAAACACAAGATTTTATAATTGAGTAAAATATTCGCCATGCCTGGTGAGAGATTCGCCAAAAAATTATATATACATATCATATTATTGATAAAATCGCCTTCCATTTTTCCTATATACCATGGAGATTCGCCCTTTTATTATACATGTAAATTTAGGGGGGGTTCTTAAAATTTTCCCTGGTTGAATACTTGGTGGCAGTTAACTAAGGTGAAATGGCACTTGTCACTCAGTTAACTCAGTAAATTCAAGTTCGGGAAGCTTGATTTCATTTCTACATGAATGACTGCAAATTTGTTGCAAGAACTCCCCTACACTAAGAAAATTCAGCTTGGATCCCATATAGTCATAGGCTTCCTAAAGCCTGGATACTCATCACCTTACCACCATATACGAATTTAATCACAAGACCTAAAAGCTTGCACACTATAGAGATCTTGTCAATATTGAATTCCATTAATTCCCACCACCTTGAAGCCTTTGAGAAATATAGTATGAGAGAAAAAATTGTTTGCAGTACTATATAGAGGATGGACTTGCCACTTGTAAGGGTTGTAAGGGCTAAGATTCTGCATGGCATGCTCGCCCTCTGCCAACCACCTCAACCATGATGATAGGCCCATAAAACAAAATAATTGTCATATGACTGTAAATGCTAGGAGAGGCAGAGGGATGGGTAGTTTTCCTTGATATCCTTCAAGATGGTTGTCCCTTATTTGACATACACATAGAAACTAATATTGATACGATTAGTAGGAACATGAAAGGAATTCATCATGGAATAACTTTCCATCCAAACATACCATTAATGATGATTTTTCTTGCCTCTAGAAGACAAGCTTGATTTTCCTGCACATCTACTTCCTTATTTTGGCTTCTCAAGATGTGATAGAAGGTCTTGTGAGGAAAGTAGTCCATAATACTAAGAATTCTATGGAGAAGAAGGATTAGGTGATTATTCTTAGGAAGAGATCCTCTTTGTAAATGTTGAATGGTGATTGTTATCTTGGAAAGTTTTCTTTCTTTAGCCAATTGGAGCCCAAGCAAGATCCCATCCATTTCAGCGAGATAGTTTGTCCTCTTGCCATGTCCCTAAGAATACATAACTTCTTGGTTTCCCTCAGAATTCAAGATGATCCCTCCCCCTCCTACTACCCTTAGAATTCATACTAGTATTAAGCCTCATACATGGCATTCTTATGTTTGATCCATTTTCAATAAAAAAAAGTTAAAAGTTGTTATTTTTCAATTGCATTAGTAGCTACCGCATAAGAAACATAAATTACATTAAAAAAGGTGGATTAAACATTAAACCATAAATTTTTTAAATTCATCATTATACGAAAACAAATATAGAAATCATAATGGTGAAAGTTAGATCCAAGGTTCATAAATATATTCTACGATATGTCCCCTTTAGTTAACTAAAATAATTCAATTTCCTCACTCTAAGATGAATCCACCTTTTGAAAACCCATTCGTAGCACCTTTTTAACATTACCTTTCGTTGGAGTTTCTTGCGTTATCTTACTATTTTTTTTTCCTTTACCTAAATTGATAAAGGTATATCCTAGTAATCCCTAGGTATATCCTAGTAATCCCTAGCTTGAGCATACAAACACACCTGAACTATTGTGTTTATTTTTTGTACAAGGAATGCATTGAACCATTTCATTAGGGGGCTTACACTTAACCCATATCTCATGGTTGATGGATTATTATTGGATTCGAAAACACCCCCAACCACCGAGGGATATCATTTTTTTTTACTAACTATATAAGGTAATCCATGCTAGATGTTAGTGCCACTAGGCATACGATTAACCTGTTGCAGCATACGACCTTGTAAATTGGGCATTATGGAATGTGGGGTCTCATATATTTGTAGGTGGTAGGTAACACAAATTTATATTACCTTAGTCCTAGTGATTTTTAATCTTGGGTCTGAAAATAAAGAGTATGCCCATTAAGGGTTAAGGTGATGCATCAATCATATGTTGTGCATAAATTCGAAACCGTTAGGACATACGTCCCAAATAGGAACTTTGTTGAGATTTTTCTGTTAGTTAATTTTTGGAAAAAATCTCATGTATGTGACAACAATAGGATTAGTTGCTATATTAGCTCCAGTATTTTTTGAGGAGGAGTTAATGCATCCTATATTTTTTGTGAGGGGATTTATGATTCAGTTTTATACTCCAGCTATAAGAAATCTAATCCTGTAGAGGATTGGGAGTGTGTGTAGAGAGTGTAGAGAAAATAGGGTGAGTTGAGAGTATGTGTGAGAATTAAAATTGCTGTAATCATCTTTGAATAATAAGATTGCCGATGCCTCCGTTCTGGTGGACGTAGCCCAGATTGGTTGGGTGAACCACGTTAAATTTGTGTGTTATGGTTTTGTGTTTTTTAATGTGCTGTGTATGTTTGTTTATTTTATTTCCACTGCGCATTGTTTAGTCTAACAAGTGGTATCAGAGCGGCATAGCGGAAGCGTGGAGGGCCCATAACCTACAGGTCTCTGGTTGTGGAGCTGGTGCGTGTGACAGAGCTGCTGAAGGTGGAGTTTTGGCGATTGGCGCGGTTTCAGCAGAGACAGTCGCACCAATTTCTGACTGTGATCGGGTTGGCGCGTTTTATTTTGGAACAGACGCGCCAGTGGCGCGGATCCGAGTTTAATACTCGCGCTAGAGCGCCAGTATCCCAATTGGCGCGGAATCGACGAGTTTAAGCGCACCAATCTTTTGTCACTTACACCATTTTCGTTCCAGCGCAGATCGTCTGCTGTCAAAGAAGCGCCAGCGCGCCAAGTGAGGATCGCTTTGGTAAAACTGCAATTTTGTTATTTGTTTTTATTTGTAATCTGCAGTTTGTACAGCAGAGGGATTGTATGATAAGGTAAAGTCAACACAGTATAAAGAAAAGGCATTTTTTTTTTTAAATTTGGAATTGGAGATTCTGTTTGTTACAACATGGCAAAAACTCAAAGTGCTCATTTTGAGATCGAGAAGTTCAATGGCAAAAATAACTTCGAAATCTGGAAAGTGAAGATGCATGATCTACTTGTGCAACAAGGTGTGGCGAAGGCGTTGTTGGGAAAAACCAAACAGCCTTACACCATGACAGATGATGAATGGAATGAATTGGATGGAAGAGCTCTGAGCGGTATTCGACTGTGTTTGGCGGATGATGTTTTATTTAACATCGTGTCAGAGAAAACTGTTGCTGGTTTATGGACAAAGCTTAAGAAGCTGTACATGACAAAATCCTTGACCAATAGGATTCTTCTGAAGCGACAATTGTATAGTCTGCGCATGAAGGCAGGTACAACTATTACTGATCATTTGAATGTCTTTAATACTCTTCTGGTGCAATTAGAAAGTATAAAAGTAAAATTTGAATCAAAGGATAAAGCTATAACTTTATTATGCTCGTTTCTTGAGTCATGGGATCATTTTGTTACTTCTATAAGTCTTAGTACATCAGAAACCCTTGAATTTGATGATGTTGTTGGAGCTTTGTTGTCCGAAGAGACAAGGAAGAGGTCAAATTCAGAAACCTCTACATCAGAAGCAATGATGGCTAGAGGTCGTTCTAGAGAAAGACGCTTTGGTAAGCACAATGACTCGTGTTCAAAATCGAAAGGGAAGAAGAGGAAGGTAAAGTGCTGGTTTTGTGGCAAATCGGGACATTTGAAGAAGGACTGTTGGAAAAGACAGCAAGCATCCAAAGAAGACTCTTCAACAGCGAAGCAAGAAGCAAACACGACAAATACAGGTTCGGCATCCAAGACAGGTATGAGTGATGAAGTGTTATCAGTTGATTTGTCTAGTCATGATCAATATTGGTTGTTAGATTCTAGTGCATCAAATCACATGTGTATTCATAGGGAATGGTTTAAAACTTATAAACCAATCAATGATGGAGTAGTTTACATGGGAAATGATGTCACATGTAACATTGTGGGAATTGGAAGTATACAGCTTAAAATGTTTGATGGGACAAATAAAATTTTAACTGATGTAAGACATGTACCTGAACTAAGGAAAAACCTCATTTCATTAGGAGTATTGGACACAAATGGATATAAAACCTTTATTCAAGGTGGAGTAATGAAAATTTATAAAGGAATTTTACTAGTAATGAAAGCAAAGAAGGTTGGAAATCTTTTTCAGTTAGAAGGAAGAACAGAGTCAGATTATGTTTCTATAGTGTCTGAAAATGACAGTAATTCTATTCGTTTATGGCATCAAAGGTTGGGCCATATGAGCGAAAGAGGATTAAATATTTTATCTGATCGCAAGTTACTTCCTAGTCTAAAGTCTGTTAAGTTAGATTTCTGCAAACATTGTCTGTTTGGGAAACAAAGCAAGCAGAAGTTTCAAACCAGAAAACATACTAGTAAGGGAATCCTTGATTATATCCATTCTGATGTTTGGGGTCCATCTCCTACAACCTCATATGGAGGTTTGTCATATTTTGTACCTTTTATTGATGATTTCTCTAGGAAAGTGTGGGTCTACATGTTAAAGAAGAAGTCTGATGTGTTTACAGTTTTCAAACAGTTTAGAGCATTAGTTGAAAACATCACTGGAAGAACTATTAAATGTTTAAGAACTGACAATGGTGGTCAGTTTACTTCAAAGGAATCTGATAATTGTTGCAAGGAAGCTGGGATCGAAAGACATAAAACCACTGTGTATACTCCTCAGCAAAATGGAGTTGATGAACGCATGAATAGGACTCTTTTAGAGAGAGAAAGAAGTATGTTGAGTAACGCCAATTTGCAGAAGGAATTGTGGACAGAAGCGGTTACTACAGCTTGCTATTTGATAAATCGATCACCATCAACTGCAATAGGATGCAAAATTCCTCAAGAGGTATGGAAAGGTCATCCTTGTGATTATTCTAAACTGAAAGTTTTTGGTTGTGATGCATATGCTCTAGTTCCAAAACATCAGCGTTCTAAATTAGATCCTAAATCAAAAATATATATCTTTGTTGGATATGGTGATGGGACTAAGGGATACAGATTGTGGGATCCTACTACTCACAAGATCATCATTAACAGAGATGTTAAATTTAATGAATCCTCACTTGAAAGTTCAGATGTAGATGATAAATTGAAACAGGATAATGTATCTAAGCTTCAACACATTCAGTTTGAAACCAGTCCAAATACTGATGATGATCAAGATGAACATGGTTCAGATGCTAGTCATGAACAAGTTTCAAATGTAGATCATGAACATGTTTCAGATGCAGATCATGAAGAAGTTCCTACAGATAATAATCAACAAATTGTGGAAGTACCAGAAACATCTTTAAGGAGGTCCACGAGAATTAAACGTCCTCCTAGAAGGTATGATGATTATGTTACTTCAGTTGCTTTAACCGCTAATGATGATGAACCTTTGTGCTATTAGGAAGCTGTAGAAGGTTGTAAAAGTGAAAAGTGGAAAGAAGCTATGAAGGACGAGATGATGGCATTAGACAAGAATGACACATGGGATCTGGTAGAACTTCCTAAAGACAGAAAAACTGTGGGATGTAAATGGGTGTACAAATTGAAAAGGGGTGTTGATGGTTCAGAGGACAGGTACAAAGAAAGGCTGGTCGCGAAAGGTTTTTCTCAGAAAGCAGGCATTGATTTTCATGAGATATTTTCACCAGTTGTAAAAATTGTTTCAATTCGAATTGTATTAGCATTAGTTGCCTTGATTTAGAATTACAACAACTAGATGTTAAAACTGCATTTTTACATGGAGATTTAGATGAGGAAATTTACATGGAACAACCGGAAGGGTTTGTTCAAGATCGCAATAAGAAATTTATCTGCAGGCTCAAGAAATCATTGTATGGTCTGAAGCAGTCGCCTCGACAATGGTACAAGAAGTTTGATTCTTTCATGTTGAGTCAAAATTATATAAGAAGTGAATATGATCATTGTGTTTACTTTAAGAAATTAAGTAATGGCATGTTCATTATCTTAGTGTTGTATGTTGACGATATGCTTTTAGCAAGCAAAAGCATAACAGAGATCAACAGGTTAAAGGCTCAGATGGCTAGGACATTTGATATGAAAGATCTAGGAGCAGCAAGACAAATTTTGGGCATGGAGATTTTCAGAGACAGGAGCAATGGTAAGTTGTGGCTATCACAACAGAAGTATATTGAGAAAATACTCTTGAGGTTTGGTATGAATAATGTGAAGCCCGTTTCAGTCCCTTTAGCTTCCCATTTTAAGCTTTCTTCAAGTTTATGTCCTAATACAAATGAAGAAAAGGAATATATGTCTCGAATTCCATATGCCAATGTAGTAGGTTGTTTAATGTATGTGATGGTTTGTACTCGACCAGATATTTCACATGCAGTTGGGGTTGTCAGCAGGTATATGGCAAATCCAGGAAAAGAACACTGGTCAACAGTGAAATGGGTGCTTTGGTATTTGAGAGGCACAAGTGATTATTGTATCACTTATAACAGAAGTAGTGAATTTGTTTGCGGATATGTTGATTCTGATTTTGCGGGTGATTTGGATAAGAGAAGGTCAACTTCAGGGTATGTCTTTACTCTTGCAGGTCGAGCTATTAGCTGGATGTCAAAGCTACAAAATATTGTTGCTTTATCCACTACTAAAGCAGAATACATAGCTGCTTCGCATGCTTGCAAAGAAGTGGTTTGGTTGAAAGGTTTGATTGGTGAGTTTGGTAGGTTACAGGACAACATCAAGTTATTTTGTGATAGTCAAAGTGCAATTCATTTGGCTAAGAATCCAGCCTATCATATTAAATCAAAGCATATACCTATCAAGTACCATTTTGTAAGACAGGTTATCACTGAAAGGGGTGTTTCTCTTGAAAAGGTGCATACGAAGGAAAACTATGCAGAAATGTTCATGAAACCAGTTTTGTTAGAGAAGCTACGTTGGTGTTTGACTTCTCTTGGCTTGCAGAAAAGATAAAAATAATAAATGAACAGGGTATGAGGCTAATTGTTGTCAAGGTGGATGTTATTGAGATTTTTCCGTTAATTAATTTTTGGAAAAAATCTCATGTATGTGACAACAATAGGATTAGTTGCTATATTAGCTCCAGTATTTTTTGAGGAGTTAATGCATCCTATATTTGTTGTGAGGGGATTTATGATTTAGTTTTATACTCTAGCTATAAGAAATGTGATCCTGTAGAGGATTGGGAGTGTGTGTAGAGAGTGTAGAAAAAATAGGGTGAGCTGAGAGTATGTGTGAGAATTTAAATTGTTGTAATCTCCTTTGAATAATAAGATTGCCGATGCCTCTGTTTTGGTGGACGTAGCCCAAATTGGTTGGGTGAACCACGTTAAATCTGTGTGTTATGGTTTTGTGTTTTTTAATGTGATGTGTATGTTTGTTTAATTTATTTCCGCTGCGCATTGTTTAGTCTAACAAACTTCACACCTCGATGGTCATTGGATGCACTCTATATGTTGGGTAAGTGTCTCGAGGGAGATTGGTACTACGTGTTATTTATGAGAAATTTTAGGTGGAATTCTTTAATTACATCACAGTTGTTTTTAGTGTGATTTTTTGGACTTTCTAGTGTTTTTGTTGGATAAATTTGAGGTGAAATGTTGATTTGTGTTAAATAAACTAGGTTTTTTGACTATATATATGGATTCAGCAGCCTTAAAAACCCCTAGGGCACTTCGATCGTGCAGAGCTTACCCATCAAACTTGTGATTTCAATAAATTCCTACCAAATTTTAGAAAAATTAAGCCAGAAAAAGTTGCAAGAAAAGCTTCCAAAAAATCACACTAAAAACGACTCGGATTTCTCTACTCTTATCCTTCCTTTCCTCTCTGGGTAATTAATTATAGATTTTATTTTGTGTCATCTTTTCCATTTGGATTCATTAAGTTTCCATATTGGTTATTTCTCCTTTTTCGTTTTCCTACCTTGTGTTATTTCGATGTTGTGAAGTCGTTGCTCTAGTCATTATCAATGAGAATCATATATGAGTGCCCTTTGTTTGATGCTCTTACATTTAGTAATATCATCTGGCTCAAATTGCTGACTTTATTTTCTGTGACTGTAATCCTTAGCAAGTTACCTCTAATGTGATATGTTCCTAGCAAACCCTCACAAGGATAAGATAACTCCCATATCTCGTTGTTAATGTGATTTCTGTGTATTTTTTTTACTCTTATTGGTCATGTTAAAATATAAATTTTTGCTAACGTTGTTATATCTTGGTCACAGCTTGCTAAGTGTCTCAGTAGTTAGGGAAGGAGCGCTCTCGATGGATTCTCTAGGTATTTCAACACTCCTAACTGATAAGATTGATGGCTTGCATCCCATGGCTATTGCCTTTGCAAGGCACTGTGTTGATGGTAATCTCCTGTTGTACCAATTTGGAGCATTTTTGGTTCGTCCTCTTTGTTGGTTTATGTACGAAGACTTGCATTTATTTTAAAAAATTAGGGTGTATCCCCTGTTAATGCTGAACGTAACTGAGACTTGTTATTTTTGTTGAATGATGAATTATCCTCGACTTCCTTATCTCAATGGGAAGTATTCATGTCAATTGGATATTGTTTATTCCCATTTTACATGTTTATTGTTTACTATAGCTGGGGTTGGAAATCATAGCTTTGGGTCAGAAATATTATCATGGTCGAGGTTTCAAGAGAACAAAGGCGAGGGCCTAGCCCTGTGACCATGCATATCCATTCTATGATCACAAGTTAATTGTCATCCCTTCCAGTATTTCATAAGTTTTATTTTCATTTTTTATTAGTAAGAACCATTTTTATCTACAATCTATTGTCCATGAACCTACTATTGTATGCTCCAATTTTCCGCAACTTATATTGAGTGACGGGGTAGGGTCTTAATGGCTCTAGGACCTCATGTCTAGTGGGCTTGACCAAGTTCGTTGAAAATTTATCATTACTTGAAATGATTGTTTGCATTAATTGACAACGTTTATTTCTTTATCACATGAATTTTCAATAACTGATTCTAATATTGACTTCGGTTGAGTGTGAGTCTTCGGTAAGAGAATATATTTGAGAGTTTGACCTCAAAATCCTTTTTGGTTGATAGGCATTTCACTCAAGGTGTAATATTTCATTTTCTTGATATGGTCAAAATGGATGAAATCTACCCATGGTATTGACCTTAGTATTTGCCCATGGTATCTACCCATAGTATTTTCCTTCATTTTTTTCAATGGAAAACAATAAAGTAAAGTTTCTAGAAATGCCATCAAGCCTATAAAAGGGGATAAGAGCTAGGCATTAGGAGCATTCTAAGTTTGTCTATTTTATTGTGTTTTCTTGATAACTTGGCTGGTTCTAGTTTGATCCTGGGACGAAAACCCCATGGTGATCTATGTTAGGTAGATCTATATAGGATTCAAAATAATGCTTCAATATTTCATCTTAGTTACTTAATGAGCATCTGTGCATGCCATTGCAAGGGGCTTCAAATTTACTTCTATGGGCATGTAACATTTTTACAACTAGCAATTGCACCAAATGTTGCAATGGAAACACCGTAAGGAAGTAGCAGAGGAAATAGTAGCATTAAGTTGTTACTCTTCCATGATGAAAGTGAAAGTGTCACCAGATTTCGCTAAAGACTATAAGTAGAATTTTGGATCTTAGTTAAACAGAGTGTCTCAAGAATTCAGTGGTTGACATGACAAGAGTATCCACAGTATAAAGTTCTCTCTTTTTGGTTATTAGTGTAGTTGCCAAATAATGCATTATAGAGGTGGAAAAGATCGATATCCTTAGCAATTATTGAGCAAAAGTCCTTGATTTGGTCTTTTGGTTAAACATCCATATGTATTTGACTATCCACATGACAAGAGTATTGTCTGTATAAAGTTCTCTCTTTTTGGTTATTTTGTGTAGTTGCCAAATAATGCACTATAAAAGTGGAAAAGATCTTGTTATAGCGGCTACAACCATCCTCCAAAATTTTGGCTTGCACCTAATTTTGGAGCCTCCCTTAAGAGTTTCACTTCATGATTACATGCACTCGGGTTCACTCTGTGAGCTCATGTGAGTCTTCGCACCCACCTTGCCTGATCATTCCACCCAAGCCTTTGCATGTTGATGTCACTTCCATGCTTGCGACCCAGTTCTGGTCATACTCAAGGTTTTCGCTTTGTGTGTTCATGTTGTGTTCGTTATGTAAACATCTGTTGCACTCACACACGGAGTCACATACACTGTCGTGCAAGCATCGTCACGGTCGACCAACGATCAACCATAAGTGTCACGCTTGTCGCTTACACCATCGGTCAGTCATGTTGAGCATGTGTGTCTGGATGTTTTGATTCGTCTTGTCATCTAGTCATGTAAGTGTGTGTTTGCAAGGTTACGTATGCATCTTTCGCTCGTTCACCCACTTAGTCGCTTTGTTGAAGTTCTGATGACCAGATTCCCCTCTGACAGCTGGACCATCACCTTGCCATCGACTCGATCGACTGTCACCCAGAACAATGCAAAAGCACCAAGCAAGCCATTTCAAGTTGTGTTGTCTGCAAGCAGATCAATCAACCTTCATGTTGGTCAACCAGAGAGTTTGACCTGGTAGCCACCTTGGGACTGACTCTCCTAAAAAATTGCGCAAAGGCTGCAGACCTTACCTACTCTGCTGACTGAGAAAATTGCACAAACAGGCCAGACAGACACCCAGTGCCCGTCCCTATCTCCCTCAGAAAATTGCGTAGTTTTTCCAGCCAGCCTCCCGATTGCTCACCCACAAAATTGCGCAGTTTTCATGAGCAAGCCCTCTACTTCCCAACAGTCCGCTCAGCTCAAAAACTGCGCAGAGATGACTAGCAGGTCAGCCTCCCAGCAACAACACAGTTTTTCCCGCCATTAGCTCTCGACAACCGACTGACAATTCCCCTCAGGAATTGCACAGTTTTTGCTGCCAAGCTCCAGCAGCTGACTGCCAGTTCCCTCCAGGAATTGCGTTGTTTTTGCTACCAAGCTCCCGACAGCTAACTCCTAGTTCCCCTCAGGAATTGCGCAATTTTTGTTGCTAGTGACCAGGCAGCAGACTGTCAGTTCCCCTTAGGAATTGTGTAGTTTTGGCTGGCAAGCTCCCGCTGCACACTTGTTCTAGAAACTGCGTAGATTTTGCCTACCCAGCCTTCCCGTAGCCCAGACTGTTCCTCTCAAAAACTGTGCATTTTTTTCCTCTAGCTAAGCCAGAGCCCACGAACAGTCACTGTCGATTCGAATTGCCCATCTTCATCACTGAGTGACTCCTACGCAGTTTTCATCATTAGTTCCCAGAGCCTCCATCCCAACTCATAACCTTGTCTCCTCTCCTGGTCACCTTCATTTGAAATGATCATGCATCATGGTAGATTAGGAGGTTTATGGATTTAATGTTGTCTCATCATGAGTGATTGCAGACATAGGTACACAAGCAAACATGGCGCGACGACGGATGGGATGAATAAAAGGGGCACATGCAGAATAACATGTTCACCAACGGTCGAACAACCGATGCATGCAAAGAGATGTGCTTGCAAATGGATGATCATGCAAAGATGTGTTTGCGGACGGATAGACGAGCACACATGCAAGATGTGTTCATGGACGGACGAATGGATGAACATGCACCTTTCGCAAATGGACGGACCTATCAAGCTTACCAACATATAAGCAAGGAGCAATGTGTGAATGTAACATCAAGCGAACCAACGACCATCGAAGACTCCGCACTTTGCCATGTGGAGGTGAAGATGTGACACACAATGAGGACATCCATCACCCAATAGCATTGCAGCTCGACATGTACACCAACAACAACACAAATGTATCAACACTGTCATGTCGAGTCTTGTCATGAGTCATGTTGTCCACATCTCTACTGTGGGCCATACTGTTAATCAATGTAATGTAACATGGAAGTCCAAGATACCCACTTTTTGTATGAAGAGTCATGTAGAGTCGAAAAGTCATGGAAGTCAAATAGTCATGATGATAGTTGAACATCCACAAGGGTTAGGTTCACCCTTGGCTATAAATACCCCTCATTTGTACATGCAAGGGACTTTTCACCTCAAATCCTCCCATATAGCCTTGAGAGTTTGTAATCTTTTCTTTGAGGAGTAAGTAGTGGCTCCAATGCTCCGCGCGCGGGGTTAGTGATGTATGGTGTAACATTGTGTCTTGGAACTTTCATTTAATTGAGAAGCCTGCTCATAGGCCAACACATTTTCACACATGTATTGTAACTGTTGTAAGACTAATCTTTAATACTTGTAATTCATGTTGCTTTAACCTGTGTTTAACACTTGAACTAATTCACTTGTTGTAATACATATCTCTTAATGAAAATGTGTTGTATATGCTATTAACACTGTCTCGCTCGTGTAGACTGCTCTCGGACATCAGACAGACCTTTCACATAAAACTTGATTTAACAAACGTTGTACTCATGCGAACTAGTTCTCTGAGTGTTATACGTGTTATCTTCCCTTGTGTGTTGTGACTGCCTAATCCATGTGGACTGTTCCACTGGAAGTTGTGCACATGTTGTTGTGTTGTGAGTTCCTAGCAGAGTTGGTACTTCTCCAAACCGACTTGGGACTCACTCCCACCCTCTCCCTCTATAGTGAAAGAACCATTGACACAAGAGACACTTACAATCACCAGGCACGTGAATCTTACTTCTCGAAAGACAAAGTAGACCACTCTCCTGTGCTGAAAAGCAAGAGTTGAGGCAAATCTTTAAGATAATCGCAACCGGGCCATCATTCTGGATGGGACTCCGACACCAAATGGTGTGAGGTCTAGTTGGGACTTCATACCGGGGTGATCCCATGAATGTTGGTGGGTCCAGCACCATCAACATTTCTGGCACTAGAAGGAGGGCAACCAATTGTACATGGTTGAACGTCCTCTCACACTCACTCATCAACCATCTGGTCAAGGCAGTAACTCACACTCCCTCTCACCTACACGAGACTTTGTAGTTGGTTACTTCTCACATCCCAAGGTTAAGAATGATATCCCATATCATCAACTGTGCTCTGTCCATCCCATCACTTGCCAGTTTGCGAAAGTAGTTGGGCTGATCCCAAGCATGCAACATCTCCAATACGCATCAAAGAAGCCAAAAGACACTCCCACAGGTGTTTTTGTATCATCTGTAAAAGAAGTAGTTCTTTCCACCCTTGAAGTTCTGGCAAAAGCTATTGAAGACAGAGAGGAGCCTCCGGTCTTCCGATAGGGGGAACGAGACACCCTTGTGATCCTGGGATCAGACTCTATTACAGGAGGTGGAGGGGAAGGCAACAGAGGGAGCGAAGTCAAAGACAAACCAACAAACTTAGATCTGGAATAGTCAGATTGTGAAAGAGAGGAGGAGGACGAAGAAGAAGAAGAGATGGCTGACCCAAATCTGGAATGGATGACTCAAGGACCATTGGCTCTCCCGGCTGTTTTGCACAAGATGTCGAAGCGAGCGGAGAGAATGAACATCAAGTTCAACCCTGACATCACGGTGAAGGCAGAAGATCATTTGGACAACTTATACTTGCAATTGCAAACCCTTGAGGTACGACATGATGATGTAGCTTGTAGATCATTCCCATGTACCTTGGATAGTCATGCAGCTGCATGGTATCATAGCCTTCCCCCAAACTCCAATCAGAAGTGGGGTGCATTCAAATGCATGTTCCTTGAAGAGTTTGTTGATGACAAGACCCCAGCTATGTTACTAAAAGAATTGGGAAGCTTGAATATGGAGGGGAAATAAAAGGTAAAAGACTTCAACCAGAGGTTTACATGCATATTGAACAAATTTGCAGCGAACAGCAAACCTCCTAACTTCAGCACTGTTGATTACTACACGTTCGCACTACCGACCAGGAAACCAACACTCTTGGAAAACTGTGAAGAGGCTATTGTTGTTGAAAAAGACCTGGGGGCGATTGGAGTCATCAAGGATGATGAACCAGTAAAGTACTCTAGAGAGGTGAGCACGAAGTCCCAAGTGATGGCGATCAATGGTAGAGACAAGGAAGCAAATGATATTGAAACCCTCACTCGCCTCATTAAGAACTTAACAACGGAAGTGTCTGAGCATAAACAATGGAAAATGAACACATATGCAAGCAGCCATCTGCCTAGACAGAGATAGGGAAGCAGCTCATTAGGCAGCAACTGGTTCGCTCAAAAAATTGTGCAGAGCTCTATGTTCAATGTTGGTCAGTGTACAGATCCTGAGTTTTGTTCATTCCACGAAGAACATCACCCCGAGAAATTCTATTCAAACTGGAAGCGAGTCACAAACTCGATATACAATCATACATTCAATGCAGAGAGCAGTATGTAGGAGAAGGCAGATGACAGAGATAATAACGAAGGTATTGCACCTGATGAAGCATCAAGTTCTGGGCATGAGGTGAACGCATATTAGTGCTCGCAAGCAATGTCGAAGATGAACACTTTGAAGCAGCCCCCTAAATAAATTGACCGTTACAATATTAGGAGTAAAGGGGCTCCCTTTATGCTTGGGGAAGTACAAGAAAAGATGAGATTGTTGATGAGGAAGGGTGATCCACCGGCCTCCCAAAAGCAGAAAACACAAAACAAGTCCAAGAAGACAGTGGCGGAAAAGGGTACCTCTGTGAGTATCAAACTACAGAACACTCCGTCGGACAACACAAACATCATTCCTACCCCAGACACCTCGGTGCATCTTCCACCACTTGACTACAGCATTGTAGATGACATGAAGAAAACTCGAGCGAACATCAGTTTGTTTGAGTTAACTAAGATTTAGAGTCAGCGAGACATTCTGTTGTGCGCATTGGGACAAACAACAATGAATAGCGCAACCACTACTAGTAAGGGAGCAAGCACACCTCCCGGATCACTTTTTATTGTGCTCAACACACTCCGGATGGAAGAAGAAAACTCAGGTTTCCCTCCATTCCTGCTATCATTTGAAATTTTTAACTGCAATGTTCACAACTACTTGGTTCATTTTGGCGCGGTAGCTAATGTCGTGCTGCTCTCTATTGCGAAAAAGACCAATGCACAATGGAGCGAGACATTAGCGCAGATCATCCAACTTGATCGAACATCGGTACCAGCCATTGGTGAACTACGAGACGTGGTCATCTGACTATCTCATGACAGTTAAGTCCACCAATGCATCAACATAGTTTTTGTGGACATACCAGAAGCATACGATCTACTACTTAGCAGAGACTGGTCTAGTAAGCTGGACGGATATTTTGCTACAGACTAGTCACACATGTGGCTTCCGTATAAGGGAAAATGCTATCAAATCCGGGTAGTATCCGAGAGGTATATGAAGCACAATGTCACTCCCCTTAACAGTGAGAATGAACCATTGGCCTTTGCAGAACTCATGTTTGGAAACTGTCTCCTGGAAACAACGTTGGGGTGTTATCTTGCATAGCCAGCTCCAACCCCACCAGACACACAGTTGGGCCTCCTTCCTTGCCCAACTAATGGAAATGAAACATGTATAACACATTGTAACATTATTAGTAGTAGCAGTAGCAACAACAGTAGCAGTAGTGCAAGTGCATCAAATGGTCCATGTACAGACGAGTTGTGGGCCATGTATTTTGACAGATCCAAGACACATGACGGCTCAGGGATTGGGTGTATCTCGGTCACTCCAAACAATAGAAAACACATGATTTCAAGTCACTTGGAGTTTGAGTGCACAAAAAATGTTGCTGAGTACGAAGAACTCATGTTGGGTTTACAAAAGGCCATCAGCTTCAATTTGGTCACACTCAAAGTGATACTGTACCCCACGAACAATGTTGATGCTTTCAAGGACACAACAGTTGATGAAGATGAGCATGAGTAGCCCCTGAAAACTACCGCTGATGGCAAGAAACACAACACCATCCCCAAGGGTGCGATTTCTCTCAACAAGATCTATGACTTACAGAGCCTCTATCAAGGGCCTAGGAACAACATAACCCAAAGGTCCACCACTACGAACGGACAGAGCAACCTGGGAACCAATCACGAACTGAAGATAGTCAGTCTCGGTACAAACTGCACACCACAGCAGTGGCAAGTCTCTGACCGCTTGATCAAACAATACTAGGATGTGTCCGCATGGGCAGATGATGACCTGAGTACACATGACACACAAATAATCCAACATGGGATTCCAGGTAAAGGAGGAGCTAAGCCATTGCAGCAAAATCTAGGTAAAACACATATGTCGTTTGAACTCCTTATACAGAAAGAATTGACTAAGTTGTTGGATGTTTGGATTACTTACAAAGTTCATCACCATTAATGGGTTTCTAATTTAAGTTCTACACGTAATAAATCCGGGGAAGTCCGCTTATGCATTGATTTCAAAAACTTGAACCACTCCTGGAATAAAAATAACTTTCTTGTGCCATCATCGAAGCCTATGTTGAACGCAGTATCTGAAGCAGTAGTGTCGTCTTCACTTAAAGGTCTTTTGGAATACCAGCAGGTTCTGGTAGCGGATCCTGATAGCCTTATACTAGTCCGTGAGAAGCTTGGCCCACACACACGCTGTCTGCAATCACTTGATGGGAGGGTTGACAACCTTCCTGTCAATGGCCAAGATCTCAAGCATCACTTCCAATAGGTTGGGCTGTGCTCGTGCCATGTACATAGTCCGCTTGTTGCTTGTTGTTTTCATCTTATTTTCCTTGCTTACTATCTTTGATTTATTTTGGTTTGTTCTGCTTACTATTTTTTTTTACGTTTGCTTTTTTTGCTTGATACCTTACTATTTTTGTTTCCGGAAATAAGTGCTACCAACTACTACGTTCTAGCTTTTGAATAGAGTAAGTGGCTGATATTTGAAGAGACCTGTGACACCGCAGCACTTGTCCAGTCTTCTGTCCATCTTCTCTGTGCTCGGTTATAACCTTCGGCTGATGAAGTCTTGACGGAAAATATGGGTCGTCGACAAGGGAAGTTTCGGTCCAACCATGAACCTGTGTCCACACTGGGAAGCCCCATGCCTGTGCTTAGCCTTCAGCTTTGTGTGTTCAAGCTCATCCAACTAGTAGAAATGGAGAAGGGTAAATCTAAACGAGCAAACCTATGTCAGAGGTCTTACATGCTTCTCTAAAGGAACAACCTCTTCTGCTCTCTATAAGTCGGGGTCCCTCTTCCGCCCCAAAAATCAATAAGCTCCTATGCATAGTCCTCTTGAAAAAATACAAAGGCGAAAGAAGAGAAAGGCTACCTACATAGAGAGGTGAAGCATGCAACTCCACTGGGGTACTAACCAGGCTTGCTGGTAGTGGAGCACTGTGTGTGTTCCTGCATGACTCCACCAGTGTACTGTCCAGTCCTGCTGGCAACGGAGTAACACCAGAGATTAAAACTTATACTCTGAAAATCTTCAACTCGCGAGCTAAACTACTCTTCCCGAATTCGAAACACTGCGATCAAGATGAACTTTTGATTGTGTTTGACTGAGTTGGAAAAAGGTGAACCATGTATGTCCATGGGGTAAGTGGGGCACCCGGATTAACCCACATAGTGATTGAATACTCCCCAAAAGACCAAGGCCCTATGCTATCAATCAACCAAAACAGAGAAGTTGGAGTTCTAATAGTGCATTGCCAAGTGTTGTAGCGGCTACAACCACCAGCTCCAAAATTTTTGCCTGCACCCAATTTTAGAGCCTCCCTTAAGAGTTTCACTTGATGACTACACGCACTCAGGTTCACTCTATGAGCTCGTGTGAGTCTTCGCACCCACCTTGCTTGATCATTCCACCCAAGCTTTTGCATGTTGATGTCACTGTCATTCTTGCGACCGAGTTCTGGACATACTAAAGGTCTTTGATTTGTGTGTTCATGTTGTGTTTGCTATGTAAACATTTGTCACACTCACATACAGAGTCACATACATTATCCTGCAAGCGTCGTCACAGTCGACCAACGATCAACCACAAGTGTTGCAGTTTTCGCTTACACTATCGGTCAGTCATGTTTAGCATGTGTGTGTGGATGGTTTGAGTCATCCCGTCATCTAATCACGTAAGTGTGTGTTTTCAAGGTCACATATGCATCTTTCTCTTGTTCACACACTTAGTCCCTTTGTTGAAGTTCTGACGACCAGATTCCCCTCTATCAGCTGGGCCATCACCCCGCCATCGACTCAATCGACTGTCACCCAAAACAATGTAGAAGCACCAAGCAAGTCATTTCAAGTTGCGATGTCCGTAAGAAAATCAATCAACCTTCATGCTGATCAACCGAAGAGTTTGACCCAACAGACACCCCGGGACTAACTCCCCTCAAAAATTGCACAGAGGTTGCAGACCTTACCCACTCTGTTGACTAAGAAAATTGTGCAGATAGGATGGATAGACACCCAGTGCACGTCCCTGTCTCCCTCAGAAAATTGTACAGTTTTTCAAGACAGTTGACCTGCTGCTCATCGAGAAAATTGCGTAGTTTTCATGAGTAAGCCCTCTGCTGCCCAGCAGTTTTCTTAGCACAAAAATTGCACAGAGGTAACCAGCATGCCAGCCTCCCAGCATCAGCGCGGTTTTTCCCGCCAGCAGCTCCTGACAGTTCCCATCAAGAATTGCGCAATTTTTGGTACCAAGCTCTAGCAGTTGACTACCAATTCCCTCCAGGAATTTGCTAAGTTTTTGTTGCCAAGATCCCAGCAGCTGACTGCTAGTTCCCCTCAGGAATTATGTAGTTTTTGCTGCCAGTGACCAGGTAGCTAACTGTCAGTTCCCCTAAGGAATTGCATAGTTTTGGCTGCCAAGCTCCCACTGCCTACTCGTTCCAAAAACTGCGCAGATTTTTCTTACCTAGCCTTCCCACAGCCCGGATTGTTCCTCTCAAAAACTACGTAGTTTTGTCCTCCAGCTGAGCCAGACCCCATGGACAGTCACTGTCAATCTGGATTGCCTATCTTCATCACCCAGTGACTCCTGCGCAGTTTTCGTCAGTAGTTCCCGGAGCCTCCATTCTAGCTCACAACCTTGTCTCCTCTCTTGGTCACTTGCATCTGAAATGATCATGCATCATGGTAGACTAGGAGGTTTATGGATTTGATTTCATTTCGTCATGAGTGATTGGAGACACAGGTACACAAACAAACATGGCGCGATGATGGATGGGATGAACAAAAGGGGCACATGCAGAAGAACAGGTTCACCAACGGACGAACATACGATGCATGCAAAGGAATTTTCTCACAACAAATGATCATGCAAATATGTGTTCGCGGATGGACGGATGAGAAAACATGCAAGATGTGTTCGTGGATGGATGGACGAGAAAACATGAAAGATGTGTTCATGGACGGATAGATGGACGAACATGCACCTTTTGCAAATGGCCGAACTTGTCAAGCTTACCAACATACAAGCAAGGAGCAATGTGTGAATGCAACATCAAGCGAACCAACGACCATCGAAGACTTTGCGCACTTTTCCATGTGGACTTGAAGTTGTGACACGCCATGGGGACATCCATCACCCAACAACACTATGACTCGACATGTACACCAAGAGTAGCACGAATGTATTAGCACTATCATGTCAAGTCTTGTCATGAGTCGTGTTGTCCACATCTCTACTGTGGGCCATACTGTCAATCAATGTAATGTAACGTGGAAGTCCAAGAGACCCATTTGTTGTATGAGAGTCATGTAAAGTCGAAAATTCATGGAAGTCAATTAGTCATGAGGGTAGTTGAACAACCACAAGGGTCAGTTTCACCCTTGGCTATAAATACCCCCTCATTTGTACATGCAAGGGACTTTTCACCTCAGCTCCTCCCACATAGCCTTGAGAGTTTGTAATATTTTCTTTAAGTAGTGGCTCCAACGATTCTCACATAGGGTTAGTGATGTATGGTGTAATGATGTGTCATGGAACTTTCGCTTAATTTAGAATTCTACCCACAGGGCAGCACATTTTCACACATGTATTGTAACTATTGTAAGACTAATATTTAACACTTGTAATGCATGTTGCTTTAACCTGTGTTTAACACTTGAACTAATTCACTTGCTATAATACATATCTACTAATGAAAATGTGTTGTATATGATGTTAATGCTGTCTCGCCCATGTAGAGTACTCTCTTGGACATTAGACAAACCTTTCACATAAAACTTTCTATAACAATCATTGTAGTCGTGCGGGTGTTATACGTGTTATCTTCCCCTATGTAGTCCGCTGAGTGTTATACGTGTTATCTTCCCCTGTGTGTTGTGACTGCCGCATCCATGTGAACCTAGCAGAGTTGGGACTTATCCCAACCGACTTGGGACTCACTCCCACCCTCTCCCTCTACGGTTAAAGAACCATTGACACAAGAGACACTTACAATCCTCGAAAGACAAAGTAGACCACTCTCTTATGCTGAAAAGCAAGAGTTGAGACAAATATTTAAGATAATGGGAACCGGGCCATCATACCGGATGGGACTCCCAAACCAAACATTGACACAAGAGACACTTACAATCCTCGAAAGACAAAGTAGACCACTCTCTTATGCTGAAAAGCAAGAGTTGAGACAAATATTTAAGATAATGGGAACCGGGCCATCATACCGGATGGGACTCCCAAACCAAACAGTGTCAGATCTAGTTGGGATTTCATACCGGGGTGATCCCCCGAATGTTGGCGGGTCCAACACTGTCAACAGATCTATATCCTTAGCAATTATTGAGCAAAAGACCTTGATTTGGTATTTTGGTTAAACATCCATATGTGTTTGCAGTGGCAACACTTGTTTGAAGTATTTTCCTACTTGAATGGTTGGAAAACTCAAATAATTACCATACTAGTTAGCTCATGGTACTTGGTTCTAATTTTCTTTTTAAAGCACTTCATGTAAAATAAAGTACCTTAAAAAATGGTTGAATGAATTTAAAGAGAAACATTTATTTGAAAATTTTGATGAAATTCGTAAAGGTAGACTTTGGCTTTCGTGCTTCTTGGTTCTAATTTTCTTTTCAAAGCACTTCATGTAAAAATAAAGGTACCTTCAAAATTATTGAATGAATTTAAAGAGAAACACTTATTTGAAAATTTTGATGAGATATGTAAAAGTGGACTTAGGTTTTCAATTTGTACAGATCAAGATTATGAACCACTTTAGTGTTGTAACAATATATAATTGAAACAAATTCCAAGCTATCATAAATACTGTCTATCCAAAGAGACTGAGCAGTTGTTGATTCAATTTATTAATTGATTAAGCTCCTTTGACTTTTTAACATTCCTACTAACATTATTACAATGGATCACTAAAGTTCCTTATTCATCCAATGATGTAATATAAATTTTGATTGAAAATATCAACCTGTACAAATCTGGAAACCATAATCTCTTAATAATAATTTTGATTGATAATATCAACATGTACAAATCTGGAAACCATAATTTTTCACATCCAACACTAAATAAGTCGCAGATTAAACTAGAAACCATAATTTTTCACATCCAACACTAAATAAGTCACAGATTAAACTGCATCCCATATCAAAAGAATCCTAGATTGACAGGCATGTGCGAAAGATAATTGACACAAATTCCAAGCTATCATTAATGCTCTCTCTATCCAAAGAGACTGAGCAGTCGTTGATTCAATTTATTGAATGATTAAGCCCCTTTGACTTTTCAACATTCCTACTAACCTTATTACAATGAATCGCTACAGTTCCTTATTCATCCCACTGTGTAATAGTAATTTTGATTGATAATATCAATCGGTAAAATATCGAAACCATAATATCTCACATCCAACACTAAATAGGTTATAGGTTAAACTACAT